>ML367821.1:0-40551 GCA_005239505.1 Nicotiana paniculata
GTTTTTTTGGACCTATTTTCGTTCTACTTGTGCAAAAAGAACCTACTTGGGTTCCGCACCCCCTTTTTTGGTGTCATTTTGTGGTTCTTCTTTTTGTTTTGTCTTTTCTTTATTTTATGCTTTAAAGAAAAATAAATACTCAAAATTACGAGTGACAGAGCAACTTGGAATACAGTTGAAAACATTATGGGCTTATTGCATCCAATGAGAAGATTCTCGAGAAAATCCAAATATAAATATGGCCGATAACATTTAAGCTCCTCGTCGCCAGCTCTGTTCATTGTTTTTGAAGTAGCCTTCATTTTCCGATTCAGCTCCACTTTCCCATGGCTGCCTCCTCCTCCATTAACCGATGGCTGAGGCCCGAGGTCTGTCTCATTTCCCCTACATTCCCCTCCCCCCCCCCCCCCCNCCCTAGTAACTTAAAAGGGGGATCTAGCATAGAGGCAGCGGCTGCATGTGTAGTATTATAGTGCATTTACTATATAAAGGGTTTTGGGTTGTTATAGTATAATCACTAGATCTGAGCAACTGAGTATTGATGATGCTATATTATTATTTTGTGATGTTTTATATATATAGGTGTATCCACTATTTGCAGCGGTGGGAGTAGCTGTTGGGATTTGTGGGTTTCAATTGGTTCGCAACATCTGCATCAACCCTGAAGTCAGGTACCCTCTCCCCACCCCCTCCCTTTATGCCGTTGTTTTTGTGTGTGTGTGTTACTATGAACCTGGTTCTTAAAATAATTTTATTTTGTACATTTTTATGACATATTTGGGCTTTCTAAGCAACTAATTTCTTAAATGAAAAGGCATGCAATCATGCATGAAGGTTGATCCAACATATATAAGTGTGATTATGTACTATATAGTAAGACAAATAAAAGTATTTAAATATGTATATATAGCTGCACACACATTTGATGCCTCTCTGTCACAACAATTTATCTCCTATTCTCCTTAATTTGATACCAGTAATGGCTCCAGAATTTTGGTTCAATTTGTTGAAAAATGAACCTTTTTGGTGCATATTCAGTAATTGAATGCTATGCTTATATATATATATCATTTCTTTATATTGACACCATTTGATATGCATAAAGTATACATGTGTGAAAATAAGAAAGAACAAAACTGTAGGTGGAGTTAGGAATTTTGAGTATATGGATTCTAGAATTTAGAAAGACATCTTACTGGGTTCTGAATAAATTATTTATACATATTATAATTGAATTTTTTAGCATAAATACTGGATTTGTGCCAAAGCTACTCGGTTATGCTGAACCCGTATTCAGGCTCTGTAAGGGGCGGAGGTAAAGAATGCAGAAGTATGAGGAAAACGAATTCTAGAAAGAGAAATCTTGTGGGCAGGGTGGTAGTAGAGAAATCTGGGGCTGGGATGTGTCGTGGTATTGAGAGCATTTTGCCAGAGGAATTGGGCTGTTACAGGCTAGGTGGTTTATTCCTGCCCCTTTGCGGATCCACAGTTGGGAGCAATTTTTGTTTTTTCGGGACATTATGCTTTCTTGTTGTCAAATAGTTTATCGACACACAAAAGCAGTTATTTGTTGCCTCATCACTGAAGTTTCATGGCTACATACAATTTCAACTGCAACTTTTGTGCGAGGTCTAGAATGAATGAACTTTTGGGGCTTTTAATAAATCGGTTGGCATTAGCTCCATTGCTTGAGACTTTTCCATGTTAGATGTTTCCTTTTGAACTGAGATAGAAAGGGAAGAAGGAAAACTGTCTAAAAGCTGGACTTTCAACTTCTCTAAGCTGCAGTTTATTGTTTCTTTTAATGGACTTTGCCTTCAGTTCTGATTGTATGTTGAGATTTTTGCTTATTTGGTTGTTCATTATTGTATTAGATGTTTTCTTTTTAAACCAATATGAAAAGGGAGAATGAAACTGAATAGGACATTCAACTTCTCTAAGCTGCAGTTTATTGCTGCTATTAACGGATGCTACTCGTTGTTTCTCCTAAATTTTTCTGAAGTCATAAAGAAATGAGAAGTGGAGAACAAATCCTCATTATTCATTTTTGAATTTTTTTACAAATTACCCAATTTTTCACTTTGATTCTCACCATTTTGATGTTAAAAACTCAAATAAAATCATGAAGTATACTTAGAAATTGAACAAGGGGCAATATATCTTATAGTTTCAGGTGGTGTCTTTGTGTTTATGCAAAATATAGGGTGACCAAGGAGAACAGGGCAGCAGGAGTGCTGGATAACTTTACAGAAGGGGAGAAATATGCAGAGCATGCTCTTAGGAAGTTTGTTCGTAACAGGGCTCCAGAGATCATGCCATCTATCAATGGCTTCTTCAGTGACCCAAAGTGATGGCTGAAATTGATTGAGACTGTTATTGTTTGTTCTTGACATTTGAATGGGAGATGGGCTGGAATGGCAGTTTTCTGCACTAGCTTGGATTCAAAATGGATTCAGATATAAAGAAAATCTCAAAACAATCACAATTGCCTGTCTCTGATTATTGTGTATTAAATGAAAGAATCACTATTTAAGTTGATAGGAGTGCCAGTAACTACTACTTTGTTTGCCTAAGTTTTACTGATGGCTCTCTACTGCCTTAAACATTTCACTATTTGATCACCCATTATTGGTAGGTCTTTCTGATACACAAGTCTTGGGATGACCTTTATTTCTTAAAGCATGTGTCCGCCTATCCTAATTCTTAGATAAGCCCTAAAAGAGGCACTCCATTAGCTCAATTTCAGGTCCTGCTTATTAATTACTCCCTCCGGTGATCAATTTTTCTTTTTTACTCTGGTTCAAAATAAGTGTCTATTTATATAATCAAAAAAAAAATTAATTTGTTTTTTCAAAATTACTCTTATGGATGTATTCCTAAAAAGTTTTTTACTTCTCACATTAAATTATGCTGTAATATTTAATTAATGGTAGTTTAGTCACATTAACTATTTTTGTCTAGAATTTAGCATTTCCTTAATGGGTGTGCCCAAGACAAATTGGTCACTTGTTGTGGACCAGAGGGCGGAGGGAGTACTAGTATCATATTATTACGAGATTGTAAAATTTCCCTTACATTCACTACCTTGATGCTGCCTGAATGATCACATGTAAAGTTTGTGTTCTGATGGTATATTCCCTTCTCAGAGAGGTGACAAGCTAAAGATTTAATGATGAACTTAGAGGCATACCTAGTTTACTGGGTTCTGTTAAATTATTTATACGCATAAACTGAATTTTTGAATACAGACACTTGGATTATGTTACAACTCGTAAGTACAACTATAGCTCCTATCATGTATACATCTGTGGTTGGCAATCTCATATAACGCCATTGAGCAGACAACAGTATGGAAGTTCGATCTCAGGCATCATAAATTCAACGGAGAAGCAAAACTTCAGGAGCAAGAGGTGGCAATCACATGAAATCATTATGCTCGATTAGCTAATTGCAACTACTAATTCAACAAAATAGGGGCATAAAATTAAAAGGCAAAATGGCCTCGGGGCCACCTAAATTTGCACCCATTTGTCAACCCGGCAAATGAACTTAAAAGTTTCCTATTTGAACACTTATACTTGACAGAATGAGTAATAATAAACTGTCACGCCCCAAAACTGAAGGCCGAGACCGGCGCCCAACCGGATGATCCCGATCAAGCGGACCTGGATTGCCTTTCCTACCCAACGCATCACCCCGTGTTTATAATATATGTTATTCCACATGAATTAGCAATTTAGAGTTTAAGCATGAATCTACTACTTGAGTTCATATTATACTTTATTATTTCCACATTTGATAATCACAAAACATACAATAATCCCGATTCGGACCACGATCACTAGTAAACACATTTACTGCCCCAAAATACATATATGTACAACCCACATCATGTCTACGGAGCCTCTAAGAGTACTAAAAGTTTACACAATACTTGCCGGCAACAAGGCCCCGACTATACCTTAAAAAACATAACATATACAAAAAGATGATGTGGACTACACATGGCCCCAAGAGGAAGTGGGGCTCACCGGATCTGCTGAAGGTACGAAGGGGAAACACCACTATCAGCGGTCTGAGCTACCTGCTGTGGAACCACCTACATCCATATAAAAGATGTAGCACCTCCGGCAAAAGAGGCGTTAGTACCATTGAATAGTACTAGCATGTATGAACCAATTAAAATCCAAGTAGAATCAAACAATACACAATTAGAAAGCAGATAGGGTAACCACACAATTACCACACGAGTATACAGAAAACCACAAATGAAGATTTCACAGTTACTTGCTTCAATTTCTCATCTGTTGCGGCGCGCAACCCGATCCAACTGTACATTCTCGTCTCACCCTTATTACCTCTCCACCCTTATTACTTCGTGTTGCCGCGCGCAACCCGATCCCACCGTACAATCACGTTTCACCCTTATTACCTCTCCACCCTTACTACTTCGTGTTGCGGCGCGCAACCCGATCTCACCGTACGTTCCCATTTCATACCAACAATCATATCACAAGAATCTTTATCATGAAGAACATAAGTTCATATCAACCAATAACTATGTGAAATCAAGGCACACTGATCCTTACCAATCAGCAATTCATATATGGTGTTGCCACAATCGTTTAACTCAATAAAATCAGCCCATATTTACTTTCATTATTTACTACACATCATTTAGCACTTGGATACATTCATCACTTTATTTCATTATCATTTCTTTTGTTTTGCAACACATCCTCTCATACCGATGTATTAAACATTTAACGAGCTTTACACATGGTAGGATAAGCACAAAGAATTAGCCTTCATAATCTCAACTAGCATGGTAATTGACTTAAGAAAATCATAGAATGAATTCGTACAACTCGACACAACAGGACAAACAATTCACATATGCTCAAGCAAGAATTTCATACCGTGTACTCGGACACCAACAAGGTAACTCTACAAAGATTAAAGTTAGCCATACATACCTTGATTTGAGATTTTTCCTTAATTTCTACCACAGTTCACCGGACCTTCTAGCACCTTCAATCTTGTTCACAATGTGACATAATTTAACTTAGAATTAGGAACAATGATCATGTCTTGAACTCGCTTGATCATTCTATCAAACATTAAGTGTTCTTTTAGATTAAATGGCCTCTTTTTAGTGAAAGATTACTCTAACCCATTTTCTTTTTCTAGATTATGATTAGTGGGTTACATGCATGCAAGAATCCTACCCTTATCTTCATGAATTCACCTAACCATGGTTCATTTTACCAAAAATCTGGAAATTTAGGTTGATGGGGTAGAAGCTTACCTCTTGTAGTGAAGAAAATGGTGTCGTACTTGATCAATTCCAGGTCTGAGTAGTGTTGGAGGAACAAATTGGATGAAGTTGTTCTCTCTCTCTAGAACCCACTCTCTCCTCTATCTAATTTATTAGAAAATAAGCTTCAAATGAAAGGGGGAGGTGTTTTAATAAACTGGGGGTCGGGTATGAAATTAGAAATTTAACAGTCCCGAAGCAGAAATGCGGTCAGGAACTATGCGGTCCGCATTCCTGTCACATAAATGGCCCTCAAATAGGCCAAAAAGAAAAGTAGACTACCCAGGTATGCGACCACTATGCGGTCCGCAAAGTCAAGGTGCAAGAATGCGACAACTATGCGACTTGCATTCGTGAAATGCGATCGCATTCTAGGCCGCATAACTGTCCTCAAAATGGATAGCAAACTGTCCAGGTATGCGACCACCATGCGGTTCGCATACCTGATCTGCGATCGCACAGTGGACCACAGACCTGCACAATTCTGGAAAATTATATCTTTTAAGTCCCTGGGTACTTTTTACTCAAAAAGAGTCCGTTTTAAGAATTTCTACAGTTATAACAACACGAGGACCTATTTGGGCATTATTTTTAGCCATGAAATATTTTTTTACGGGTCTTTACATTCTCCCCCACTTAAAATCATTCGTCCTCGAATGAGGATCAGGGAATCACTAGAGTAGGAAAACACAAAATAAACCAACCCCCAAATTTTTACTAACTCCGATATTTTCTGAAAATTTTGCCAGAGTTTCCTTAGTAATTACGCCTATCTACCTGTCAGAGAGCCCCCGAAACACATGTTTAACCAATTCCACACATTACCAATTACTCTATCAACTTGCACATAACCCGGTCCTTTCAACCAGCTACATGTAATTCAATTACTTCACAAGCCTCACATAGTTCAGTTAACTCCACAAATTTGCACATAATTCAACTATTACAATGAGTTGCACATAATTCAGCTATTACACTGAGTTGTACATAATTCAGCTATTCACAACAACATATACATTTATGGCACAAAGTTTGGGAAGTCACAATAGTAGGGTAATTAGGGGAGTGGAGTGTTCTTGCACAAAATTTAACACAATATATACTTGCTTAGGAATGACAACTTTCAAAACCACTACCGGACTTATTCAAACAAGTGGGGATATTTCTCTTTCATTTCATTTTCCGCTTCCCACGTGGCTTCTTCGACTTGTTGACTTCGCCATAACACTTTAACAGAAGCAATCTCTTTGTTCCTCAATCTACGGACTTGCCTATCAAGAATAGCAACTGGAACCTCTTCATATGACAATCCTTCATTAATTTCAATCGTCTCAACCGGCACAATGGCGGATGGATCCCCAATCACCTTCTTCAACATGGACACATGAAACACTGGGTGCACTAATGACATTTCAGGAGGCAATTCCAGCCTATAAGCCACCTGTCCTATCCTTTGAGAAATCCTATATGGCCCGACATACCTTGGGCTCAATTTCCCTTTCTTCCCAAACCGCATTAATCCTTTCATGGGAGACACCTTCAAGAATACCCAATCATTCACTTGAAACTCCAAGTCTCTTCGACGGACGTTCGCATAGGATTTCTGACGGCTCTGAGCAGTTTTCATCCTTTAGTGAATGACCTTAACTTTTTCCATAGCTTGGTGCACAAGATCCGGTCCTAACAGTTCCAACCTCGAACCATCCAATCGGAGACCTACACCTCCTTCCGTACAATGCCTCAAATGGGGCCATCTGAATACTAGCATGGAAACTGTTATTATAAGCAAATTCTATATGCGGCAAGTGATCATCCCAGCTACCCTTAAAATCTAATACACAAGCCCGTAACATATCTTCAAGCGTCTGAATGGTCCGCTCTGCCTTCCCATCAGTCTGTGGATGGAATGTTGTGCTGAGATTTACTTGGGTACCCAAACCTTGCTGAAATTTCTTCCAAAAGTTAGCTGTGAATTCCGTAGTATCGGTGGACTTGACTAGCAAGAAGTGAGCTGATTTCATGAGCCGATCCACTATTACCCAAACTGAGTCAAACCTACATGGAGTGCGAGGTAAACCCACCAAAAAGTCCATATTGATCATCTCCCATTTCCATATTGGTATTTCCATAAGCTGTGCAACCCACCGGGCCTCTGATGCTCGACCTTCACTTGCTGACAATTCGGACACCTAGCCACAAAGTCCGCCACACCCCTCTTCATACCATTCCACCAATAAATCTCTTTGAGATCATGATACATCTTTGTAGAACCGAGGTGTACTGAATACCTGGAATTGTGAGCCTCTGTCATTACCCTTTCCCGAAGATCATCCACGTCCGGAACATACAGCCTCCTTTGGCACCGCAAAACACCGTCATCATTGCCGTGTGAAAATGTTGTAGTCTTATGATTCAGATTTGCCTCTCTCAACTATACCAAGGCTGGATCTCTGAATTGCTTTTCCTTGATTTCCGTTACAAGTGAAGATTCTGCTCATTACGCACCACGACATACCCTTCGTCTAAGGTCGAAAGACAGACCCCAGACTAGCCAACTGATAAACCTCCGAGCCAAAAGCCTCTAACTTGCTTCCAAATGAGCCAAGCTACCCATGGATTTCCGACTAAGAGCGTCGGCTACCACATTCGCCTTCCCTGGATGGTACAAAATATTCATATCATAATCCTTGAGCAATTCCAACCACCTCCGCTGCCTTAAGTTCAACTCCTTTCGTTTGAATAAATACTGAAGACTCTTGTGGTCTGTGAATACGTCCACATGGACCCCATAAATATAATGCCTCCAGATTTTTAATGCGAACACAACCACTGCGAGCTCCAAATCATGCGTCGGATAATTCTTCTCGTGATTCTTGAGCTGTCTAGAAGCATATGCTATTACCTTACCACATTGCATCAATACACACCCCAAACCAACCCTTGAAGCATCACAATAAACCACAAATCCCTCTGTACCCTCTGGCAAGGTCAACACCGGCGCCGTATTCAATCTCAATTTCAATTCCTGAAAACTCTTTTCGCAAGCATCTGACCACTGAAACTTAACCGCTTTCTGCGTCAGCTTAGTCAATGGGGAGGCGAGGGTAGAGAATCCCTCCACGAACCTCCGATAAAACCCAGCCAAACCCAAGAAACTGCGAATCTCTGTCGGGGTCGTTGGCCTATTCCAATCCTTTACCGCTGCAATCTTTTGGGGATCAACCCGAATCCCTTCCCTGGAGACAACATGGCTAAAAAAGGCGACTGATTCTAGCCAAAATTCACATTTTGAAAACTTTGCATACAACTAGTGCCGATGAAGAGTCTGTAGAACTGCCCTGACGTGAGTAGCATGATCTTCTTGACTTCGCGAATAAACAAGGATGTCGTCAATGAAGACAATCACAAAGGAGCCAAGAAACGGTTTGAAAACCCGATTCATAAGATCTATAAAAGCTGCTGGGGCATTGGTTAGCCCAAAAGACATTACCAGAAATTCGAAGTGCCCATATCGAGTTCTGAAGGCAGTCTTAGGAATATCCTGCTCCATGATTTTTAATTGGTGATACCCGGACCGCAAATCAATCTTTGAGAAGAACCTAGCACCTTGCAACTGATCGAACAAATCATCTATCCGAGGCAGTGGGTATTTTTTTTTTATGGTGACCTTGTTGAGCTGCCGATAATCAATACACATCCGAAGCGATCCGTCTTTCTTTCTGACAAAAAGAACCGGTGCGCCCCAGGGCGACACACTTGGCCGAATGAAACCTTTTTCTAATAGATCTTTCAATTTCTCTTTTAACTCTCTCAATTCTGCCGGCGCCATTCGGTAAGGTGGAATAGATATTGGATGCGTATCTGGCAATACATCAATCCAAAAATCGATCTTTCTATCTAGTGGAATCCCAGGAAGGTCGTCTAGAAATACTTCAAGAAATTCATTCACAATAGGCACAGATTCGGGAGCAGGCACCTCTGAAGCAGTGTCCGCAACCCGGACCAAATGGTAGATGCACCCTTTT
Organism: Nicotiana paniculata; assembly: GCA_005239505.1. Classification (NCBI taxonomy): domain Eukaryota; kingdom Viridiplantae; phylum Streptophyta; class Magnoliopsida; order Solanales; family Solanaceae; genus Nicotiana; species Nicotiana paniculata. The sequence goes on from ML367821.1 coordinate 9,343, forward strand.
CTTATCATCTTTGAGGCTTTAAGGTAGGAAATAAATTTACCTCTTGGAACAACATTATTCCCCTCCCACTCGATAACTGATTCATTAGGAAACTCAAGCCTCATAATCCTGGTTCGACAGTCGAGTTTAGCAAAGCACGAATAGAGCCAATCCGTCCCCATAATTACATCAAAATCTACCATTTCTAACTCAATAATATCGTCTGTAGTATCCCGACCATGCACCGTGACAACACAATTCCTATAGACTCGCACGGCCGTAATGGAATCACCAACCGGAGTCGACACAAAGAACGGCTCGTGAAGCTGTTCGGGTTCTATCCCAAAACTTGAAGCAATAAATGGAGTAACATATGACAAAGAAGACCCGGGATCAATAAGAGCATAAATATCATGTGACTGAACAACCAGAATACCTGTGACAACATCTGGGGAAGCCTCCACACTCTGACGACCACTCAAAGCATAGAGCTGACTGGGTCACCCTAAACCCCGTGCTCCACCCCTAACTATACTGCGCCCTGCTGGAGCTGGAGGGCGTGCTGAAGATGTAGCGGCTGAAGAGCTGGATGGCTGAGCAGTACCCCTACCCGCGCCCTGACTGGGTGCACGGCAGTCTCGCTAGATATGTCCTCTCTCTCTCCACATCTATAGCATACCGGTATATCCAAGTAACAAGGCTCGGAATGAAACCTCCCACACTTAGGGCATGGGGCCCTCCGCTGCTGCTGGAACCTCCCACCAGAACGACTCGACTGATGGAACCTCCTGCTGTCTGGACCTGATCCAAAACGACCTCCCCGCTGATAACTATGCCCTGATGGCGGGGCACTGGCTGAGGACTGAGCATAGGACTGGGATGGCCCTGATGACCCTCTACCAAGGACTGATCTCCCTCCTCCAACTGAACTCCCAGGGTTGCCCGCTGACCGGGCCCTACTACTACTCTCCCTCTCCATTCTTATCTTCAACTTTCGAGCCTATATGGCCTGGGCGAATCCCACAATCTTCCCATAATTCATATTTGAATGCAAGGCAGCTATAGCAGCTTCATTAACAACCAAGGGACCAAGGCCTTGAACAAACCGTCGAACTCTGGCCTCCATAGTCGGCATCATGTTGATGGCATATTTGGACAGGCGCACGAACTCCATGTGGTACTCCCACACACTCATGGTGCCCTGCTTAAGGACTTCAAACTCCGCAGCATGGGCTGCCATAGTCTCGACATGCAAGAAATGATCCACGAAGGCATCAACAAACTCATCCCACTTCGCCGGAGGGCTCCCCTCCCACATCTCAAACCACGAATACGCTGCTCCCTTTAACTGATAGGAGGCCAACTCAACCCCCTCGGTCTCTATAGCTTTCATAACCTGGAGAGTCTTGCACATCTCATCAATGAACTCCTGAGGATCAGCCTCTGGGTCGGTGCCTGTGAACTCTGGAGGGGCTAACCACAGAAACTGGTTGACCCTGGAACCTGAAGAATCCCCTTGCTCGCTAGAGGATGCAGGGGCAACATGTGATCTTTGGGTCTGGGAGGCCACTAGTTGAGTCAACATCTGAATAGCTCCCCTGAGGTCCCCATCAGAAATACCGGGACCGGAAGCTGGGACTGGAGAAGAATCAGGAACATCAGTGGGAGGGGCTGTAGCACCCTCCGCTGGATGAAAGAGTCAGACAGATTCAGGGTCGGGGAATCATTCTCACCCGCACCATCAGATAAAGAATTCACGGCCACTCCTGGGGTGGCATTGGCCTCTGGGCCGAGTCGGGCTCTCTTCTTGGGTGCCATCTACTGAAAATTGGAACAATGCACGAGTTAGAGATAGATAACCTCACCTTTCACCACATCGCACGATACAGAGTAACAATGAAAGGGTATTTTCCTAAATGTCCATGCAACCCCCTAATTATAGATGTGGTCGACAACACACCGATAAGAAGGGCTCTACTAGAAACGGCTCTGAGACATCCTAGGACACTTTTTAAAACCTTAGGCTCTGATAGCAAGTTTGTCACGCCCCAAAATCGAGGGACGAGACCGGCGCCCAACTGGATGATCCCGGTCAAGCGGACCTGGATTGCCTTTCCTACCCAACGCATCACCCCGTGTTTATAATATACATTATTCCACATGAATTAGCAATTTAGAGTTTAAGCATGAATCTACTACTTGAGTTCATATTATCCTTTATCATTTCCACATTTGATAATCACAAAACATATAATAATCCCGATTCGGACCATGATCACTAGTAAACACATTTACCGCCCCAAAATACATATATGTACAACCCACATCATGTCTATGGAGCCTCTAAGAGTACTAAGGGTTTACACAATACTCGGCCGCAATAAGGCCCCGGGTATACCTTAAAAAACATAACATATACAAAAAGATGATGAGGACTACACATGGCCCCGAGAGGAAGTGGGACTCACCGGATCTGCTGAAGGTACGAAGGAGAAACACCACTATCGGCGGTCTAAGCTACCTACTGTGGAACCACCTACATCCATATAAAAGATGTAGCGCCCCCGGCAAAAGGGACGTTAGTACCATTGAATAGTACTAGCATGTATGAACCAATTTTAATCCAAGTAGAATCAAACAATACACAATTAGAAAGCAGATAGGGTAACCACACAAGTACCACACGAGTATACAGTAAACCAAAAATGAAGATTTTACAGTTACTTGCTTCAATTTCTCATCTGCTGCGACGCGCAACCCGATCCCGCCGTACATTCTCGTCTCACCCTTATTACCTCTCCACCCTTATTACTTCATGTTGCGGCGCGTAACCCGATCCCACCGTACAATCACGTTTCACCTTTATTACCTCTCCACCCTTATTACTTCATGTTGCGGCGCGTAACCCGATCCCACCGTACAATCACGTTTCACCTTTATTACCTCTCCACCCTTATTACTTCGTGTTGCGGCGCGCAACCCGATCCCACCGTACGTTCCCATTTCATAACAACAATCACCAACAATCATATCACAAGAATCTTTATCATGAAGAACATAATTTCATATCAACCAATAACTATGTGAAATCAAGGCACAATGATCCTTACCAATCAACAATTCATATATGGTGTTGCCACAATCGTTTAACTCAATAAAATCAGCCCATATTTACTTTCATTATTTACTACACAACATTTAGCACTTGGATACATTCATCACTTTATTTCATTATCATTTCTTTCGTTTTGCAGCACATCCTCTCATACCAATGTATTCAACATTTAACGAGCTTTAAACATGGTAGGATAAGCACAAAGAATCACCCTTCATAATCTCAACTAGCATGGTAATTGACTTAAGAGAATCAAAGAGTGAATTCGTACAACTCGACACAGCAGGACAAACAATTCACATATTCTCAAGCAAGAATTTCATACCGTGTACTCGGACACTAACAAGGTAACTCTACAAAGATTAAAGTTAGCCATATATACCTTGATTTGGGATTTTTCCTTAATTTTTACCACAATTCACTGGACCTTCTAGCACCTTCAATCTAGTTCACAATGTGGCATAATTTAACTTAGAATTAGGAACAATGATCATGTATTGAACTCACTTGATCATTCTATCAAACACTAAGTGTTCTTTTAGATTAAATGGCCTCTTTTTAGTGAAAGATTACTCTAACCCATTTCTTTTTTCTAGATTATGATTAGTGGGTTACATGCATGCAAGGCTCCTACCCTTATCTTTATGAATTCACCTAACCATGTTTCATTTTACCAAAAATCTGGAAATTTAGGTTGATGGGGTAGAAGCTTACCTCTTGTAGTGAAGAAAATGGTGTCCTACTTGATTAATTCCAGGTCTGAGTAGTGTTGGAGGAACAAATTGGATGAAGTTGGAGTCTCTCTCTAGAACCAACTCTCTCCTCTCTCTAATTTATCAGAAAATAAGCTTAAAATAAAAGGGGGAGGTATTTTAATGAACTGTGGGTCGGGTATGAAATTAGAAATTTAACAGTCCCAAAGCAGAAATGCGGTTAGGAATGCGATCACATTCCTGCTATGCGGTCCGCATACCTGTCGCATAATTGGCCCTCAAATGGGCCAAAAATAAAAGTAGACTGCCCAGGTATGCGACCACTATGCGGTCCGCATACCTGTTATGCGATCGCATAGTGCGTCGCATAACTCCCTCCGCAAAAGTCAAGGTGCAAGAATGAGACAACTATGCGGCCCGCATTCGTGAAATGCGATCACATTCTAGGCCGCATAACTGTCCTCAAATTGGACAGAAAACTATCTAGGTATGCGACCATTATGCGGTCCGCATACCTGATATGCGATCGCATAGTGGACCGCAGACCTGCGCAATTTTGGAAAATTATATCTTTTAAGTCCCGGGGTACTTTTTACTCAAAAATGGTCCGTTTTAAGAATTTCTACAGTTATAACAACGCGGGGACCTATTTGGGCATTATTTTTAGCCCTGAAATTTTACGGGTCTTTACATAAAACCCCTAGTTGAGTGTGTATCTCAATTAATCTGACATGGTTGACATATCATTTTCTTAACTAATTATTTGACATGTTTAATTTGTAGGTCACACTCTCTTTTAACCAAGAAATTAAAAAAAAAACTTTTTCCTTTCTTTTCTTCTTCACCATGACAGCACCACCATAACATTTTTCATCCACTATAGACACCACCCTCATCCACTCTTAAAAGAACTCAAATCAACCACGAACTCCATTCTTCTCCACTCTAAAACTCTCAAATTAATAAAAAGTACTAATTTCTTAAATGTTTTAACTTTTTTTCTATTCCTTTTAACCATACCTGCTAGGATCGTGGAGGAGCTATGAGCGGGATGGAAGAAATAAAGGACTTGTACCAGATATATGAAAATTCTGATAGATATTCAATTGTAAAAATCTCAAAATTCAAATCAACTATCTGCAACTAAGAGAAGAACAATTAATCCACCCGGCCACCCCAAGAAAATGCCACTCATAAAAAAAGACCACCTGTGATACTTTTTCACTTTTAACCACTAAGATCAATCAAAAACACAATCCCAAAAAAATTGAAAAAGTTGCGCAAGCTTTTCATCGTAAGAGAAAAATCTCACAGAGAAAAGGAGAAGATGAGAAATTAAAGGGGAATCAGGGGAGGTGAAGGGTAAAGAATAACGGGGGAGTGGAACAGAAAGGGGGTAAGATGTAATGTACTTAAATGGAAAATTAAAAAGTAATTGAAAATGGGCAACAATGGAGCTTTTATTAATTTCTGTTTTCAATTACAGCAGTAACTCTCAACGATTACAAGCAAACAATTATGACTCCATTGAAGGTCTTCACATAAACCTGAAACGGAGAATCACGAGTAGAGAATTAGGAATTGTAGAAGAAGAGAAAGAGTAGAGAGGAAGAAGAGTAACAGAATAATACCGGTCAAAAACTGATCTCCCAATTCTTTTATAACAGATTAAGGCCCAATCTGTTACAATTGATTGAATCTGACCCATTCATTATTAATTCCCAGCTTGCAATCACAGCCGTCTGATCTTCCTTACACCTGCCTTCATGGTTTGCACGTGCTCTTGCCTTTTAACCCTAATTAGCTACTTTCCTAATTCCTTTCTTCTTCTTCGACACAAACCTCAGCCTTCTCCAAACATTACAATAACCCTTCCATGAAACAGACCTTGTCCTCAACATCTATACTGAGCTACAAACTCGAGAAATTGGCTTCGCATGTACCCCCAATCCTCCCATGTGGCCTCTTCAGAGCTTAGATTAGCCCATTGAACCAGAACTTTAACCCCAACTCAATTATTGACCTTCACCATTTTCCTCTGAAGAATGGCAATCGGCTGAACCTTGACTCGACCATCGTCGTCACAAATCAGAGGTTGCATCTGAGGAATGATTGCTGGCCCTATCCGTCACTTTAAATGAGAAATGTGGAACACTGGGTGGATCTGTGAGCCTGGAGGCAAGTCAAGCCGGTAAGATACTGCTCCTATACGTTGTAGTACTTTATAAGGTCCATAGTAACATGCACTCAATTTTAAGTTCATTATGATAGCTACTGAAGATTGCCTGTAGAGTTGTAGCTTTAGATACACATAGTCGCCTTCTTCAAATTGTCTGTCTGTTCTTGCACGATCTGCATAGAATTTCATCCGGTCTTGTGCCTGTGTGAGATTCTCCTTAAGATGCTGCAACATGGTTTGCCTTTGGGCGATGCATGCCCCAACCTGAGTATTGGATGGGTAAGAAAGAGACCCTAAGGCAACCTGTGGAGGTGGGAACCCATAAAGGGCCTCAAAGGCTGTTGATTTAGAGCATTATGGTAGTTGGTGTTATACACTTGGACCACTGTTTTTGGTTAGTAAACGCCATAGCTCGCAAATAGGATTCCAAGCACTTATTTAATCTTTTAGTCTGTCCATCAGTTTGGGGATGGTAGGAAGTCAACATGTTTAGTTTGGTTCCCAATGATTTAAACAAACCCTGCCAAAACTGGCTTGTAAAAACAACATCTCTGGCAGTAAAAATGGTATTAGGTAGATCATGCAGCTTGTAAATTTCCCTTAGAAATAAATCGGCCACATCTTGTGCAGTATAGGGATGACTCAGAGCTAAGAAATGACCATACTTTGTTAATCTGTCCACAACAACTAGGACAGTGTTCCTGTGATTTGAGGAGGGTAAACCTTCCACAAAATCCATAACAATGTATTGCCAAGGAAGGTCAGGGATAGGTAAGGGCTGTAATAGACCAACTGGATGGATGTTTTCATTTTTTACCCTCTGACAAATATCATATTCTGAAACCCATTTGAACATATCTGCCTTCGTATTAGGCCAATAGAAGATCATCTGTATCCTTTTGTAAGTTCTCTGTTGTCCAGAATTCCCTCGTAAGGGAGATAAGTGTAGGACCTAAAAAATTCTTGTCCTTAGGTCGGTACTCCTTCCTACATTAATTTTCTTATTTTGCCTCAAAATTCCTTGAGTCAATGATAAATTGGCTCTACTGCTAGGTGCAGTAATAATAAGTTCAGTGATCAACTGTAGAGCTTGGGGATCATGTTCATAACTCAACTCAATTTCCTTCATCCAAGTGGGGTCTGTTGTAGTGATGGCATTAATGGTAGGGCAATCTTCATGTCTTCTTGACAATGCATCAGCCACCCTGTTCTCTGCACTTTTCTTGTATTGCACCTCATAATCCAGCCCCATTATCTTGGCTAACCCTTTTTGTTGAAGAGCTGTAGTGACTCTTTGTTCCAAAAGATACTTAAGACTTTGGTGGTCAGTCCTTATAATGAAATGACCTCCTTGCAAATAGTGTCTTCATTTATCTACAGCTGACAGAACAACCATTTACTCCTTCTCATAGGTAGACAACCCCATGTGCCTAGGTTCCAATGCCTTGCTGAAAAAGGCTATAGGTCTCCCTTGTTGCATCAGGACTGCTCCCATCCCACTAGAACATGCATCAGTTTCTATCACAAAATATTTATTGAAATCAGCCAATGCTAACACAGGAGCAGTAGTCATGGCTTCCTTAAGTGCTTGAAAAGCTGTTTTAGAATCTGCATCCCAATGAAACCCATTCTTCTTCAACAGATTTGTTAATGGTCTGCGGATAATTCCATAGGACTTAATAAATCTTTTGTAATAACCTGTTAGGCCTAGAAAACCCCTTAGAGCCTTAACAGATTTTGGTGTTGGCTAATTGGCCATAGCTTCAATTTTTGAGGAATCAGTAGAGAGATCTTTCCCCAGATATAATGTGCCCTAGATACTCCACTTTAGACTGTCCAAAAGAACATTTGGACAGTTTAGCAAACAACTGTTCTTTTCTCAGTATACTTAACACTTTTCTGAGGTGAGAAACATGATCTCCCATTGAGGCACTGTATACTAAAATGTCATAAAAAAAATACCAGGACAAATTTTCTTAAATGAGCTTGGAACACATGGTTCATAAGGGACTGAAAGGTAGTTGGTGCATTAGTTATCCCAAAGGGCATAACCTTAAACTCATAATGTCCCAAATGAGTCCTGAATGCAGTTTTATATATGTCTTCATCTCCCATTCTAATTTGATGATATCTAGCCCTAAGATCTATCTTAGAATATATGCATGAACCCTATAATTCATCCATTAAGTCATCTACCAAAGGAATTGGAAACTTGTCTTTAATGGTCATATGATTAAGGGCTCTATAATCAATACAAAACCTCCAACTACCATCCTTCTTCTTCACTAATAAAACAAGTGAAGAGAATGGTGAATGACTGGGCTGAATAATTCCATTCTGAAGCATTTCATTCACTTGCTTCTCTATTTCATTTTTTTGTAAAAAATTATACTTGTAATGTCTGATGCTGACTGGATTTTCTTATGATTTCAGGGGAATGAAGTGGTCATGATTTCTCCTTGGAGGCAAGGTCTTGGGCTTAGAAAAGAAATCTAGGAACTCCTTCAACACTTGTTGAATAGCTACAAATATATTTTCCTCTGATTGTGATTCTGCTGCTGATATAGTAAATAAGTGAGCCCATATGACTTGACCCTTTTTGAATAACTGTTTGACTCCAGTAGCAGTCATACTCTTTAGCTTCCCTTGGTGATAGATACCCCTAAGTTCCACACTTTTTCCCTTGTGTGTCACCTGGACTTTATACTCTATGAAGTCCAAAAGGACATGATTGTGCCTTTTCATCCAATCTCCCCCCAAAATCATGTCATTACCCCCAAGTCTAAGTAATCTCACTGAGTTCTCAAACTCTATACCTTGTATCTTCCACTTAAATTTGGGACAAGTGTACAGGCTGTACAACTGATTCCCATTGGCTACTGTGACCCTCATAGGAACAGTTTCTCTGATAACACATCCCATTATTTTAGATGTCTCTAAGTCCAGGAAACTATGAGTGCTTCCTGAATCAAGTAGGATTGTCATAGTATTCTTCTTAGACTCTCCATTTAATCTAATGGTATTTGGCACTTCAATACCTGAAAGAGCATTCAGGCTAATGGCTTCATCCATGATTTTCCTTTTTTGTACTTATAAGATCTCCTCCCCTAACTCTTCAAACCCTGTCTGAATCACACCAACAGTAGGTACCATTGAACCAGACATGGCATTCAACTGTTTATTTTTATATTGGTGACCTGGATGGTACTTCTCCACACACTGTAGCATAACCCTTGAGCTCGTCTGGTTTAAAACAATCTGTTATTTTGACTTGTAAATCCTGCACCTCTATTGATGTTAGTTGAACTTGATTTACTGCCATTGGTGGACATTAGACTCCTTCCCCCTATCGTCTTCCCTTTCTTAGCCCAAGTATCTATGACTTTCTCTTGATGTCTAGCCTTTTTTGCTGCTTGATTCAAAGTAAAAGGATTGAGGATTTTGACTGTATGCTTTATTTCCTCCTTCATCCTTCTACAAAAATTTCTAGGAAGAAATCTTCAGGAATTGTGGGGCTCCTTATCAACACCCAAGCCTTCAAATCCTCAAATCTCTCCAAGTATTCATTAACACTACCCTTCTGCTCAATCTTTTTAAATTCTCCTATGAGATTGAATTTACTATTTTTCAGCATCTTGGAATCTCTTGCATAATTCTTCACAAAATTCACGCCAACTAACATTTCCTATGTTCACTTGATAGGAAAAATACCAAGCTTCAGCCCTACCTTGAAGATGAAGGACTGCTTCTTCCAACTTCTTCCCTTGCTCAGTGATGTGATTGTAGTGGAAGTATCACTCAACTCTCTTCAACCACGAACAAGGATCTGCTACTTGTGCTCCATTGAAGTATGGAAATTCGACCCTCGAATTTGAGCTGTGGTGATGGTTTCTCTCCCCAATACCAAGAGTGAATGGTTCTCCCCTTTACTTCGTCTTATGCCTACCTTCAGGAGTATCGAGATAATGGCTACCCAAAGGAGCACTCTCTAAAATTCCATCTTGATTTGGCAATAACTTCTTCATTAACACATCGAGCTTCCTTGCTAAGTCATCTATTTTTGCGTCTGTAACTTCAGATTTCATGTTTGTCTTCTCAATGTGACTTTGTAGCTGGTTTTCTAGTTTTTTGACATTTTCTTCCATAGACTTAGATCTGGTTTCAGGAATCGTCATTTTTTTTAATAATATGGCCAGGAATTGCTCTGATACCAATTGTAATGTACTTAAATGGAAAATTGTAAAGTAATTGCAAAATGGGCAACAATGGAGCTTTTATTAATTTCTGGTTTCAATTACAGCAGTAACTCTCAACGATTACAAGGAAACAATTATGACTCCATTGAAGGTGTTCACATAAACTTGAAATGGAGAATCACGAGTAGAGAATTAGAAATTGTAGAAGAAGAGAAAGAGTAGAGAGGAAGAAGAGTAACATAATAATACTGGTCAAAAACTGATCTCCCAATTCTAGCCCAATTTTGTTATTACAGATTAAGGCCTAATCTGTTACAATTGATTGAATCTGGCCCATTCATTATTAATTCCGATCTTGCAAGCATAGCCGTCCGATCTTCCTTACACGTGCCTTCATAATTTGCACGTGCTCTTACCTTTTAACCGTAATTAGCTACTTTCCTAATTCCTTTCTTCTTCTTTGACGACACAAACCTTAGCCTTCTCCAAACATTACAGAAAAAAGGGGTGGAGGATGGGGGGTTAGGAAAGAAAGTGACATATTTTACTGTTTCCTTTTTCCTTTTAGTCGCTTCCTTTGTCTTTCTTTATTTTTAAGCGTGAACACGTACATAAGCATGATCAATGGTCAAAATAGTTTATTAATGTGAAAATGATTAAGTTGAAGTGTTCAAATGAGAAACTTTTAAGTTTATTTACCTGGTTTACAAACGAATACAAGTTCAGGTGGCTCGGGGGTTATTTTGCCAAAATAAAATTACTCGAGCAATCCACAAAATGTAATATAATGAACGGCCATACGACTCAGGTTCCAAAAGGGCAAAAGAATAAGGTCTATGAATTACTAATTTTTTGCAACTCCCAAGCTCTATACACTGATCACATATATCAATTACAACGAAAAGGATCAAGGTAGAGAATAATGAGTCATGAAACATAAAAAAAATTAACCCTCACTCGAGCCAGGGAGAAAGGTTTGGAATAAAACAGAACTTTAATTCTATTGGTCAACAGTGGAGACCTCTAGCCAATCCCCATCAACTGCTTCTTTCCACAATGTGGCATTGTTATCACCAGCAGCCACTGCCAACAAGTTTCCAGTTAAAGACCATGAAACCCTCCAAACAGGACTTTTAAAGTCTTTAAGAACCTTCCCTTCCCACTGATCTCCCTCTGCCACAGTCCATATGACAACTGTACCATCTTCTGAAGCACTAGCAATTGTTGACCTTGGAAGGCCCAAGTTCGGCGCCCAGGCTACATCCCTAACCCAATTACTATGCATCTGAAGTGCAGGGAAGCAATCCATCTTCCATATGCCATTATATAACTTCCATACCTTCACGGTGTTATCACAGCCGCCAGATGCTAGCTTCTGAACAGGTTCAAGCACACCTGAACCTACTAAAGCACCAGGTGACATTGATGGCGCCCACGAAACAGATGTTACCCCGACCGGATGAGCTTGGTCTATTTTTGTGGTGTCCCAACCACCATCTGGCCTAGCAGTGTGAACTGAGACATTACCATCAGAAGAACCACATGCTAAACAAAGCCCAAGTTCATGGGGGGCCCATGAAATAGAGTTAACGGACGACTTGTGGTCACTAAAAACATGAGCTTGTGTCCACTCATTCTGATTGCCTTCCTTCCAGATTATGACTTTACTGTCATAGGAGCAGGAAGCAAGGATCGACCCAAATTTGGGATGCGCCCAAGCAACCTGCCAAACAGGACCACTATGACCACTCAGAGAGGCAAGGTGCTGTGAAGCAGAGTTGTTGCCTACACAAACGATTTTTATGGTATTGTCAGATGATGCTGTTGCCATACGTTTTCCGTAATAGTCCATAGAAACATCATAAACTGTGTCATTATGACCGGTTTCAATCTTCTGTGCAGGCATCTTCTCTTGTTTCTATGCAATATTTCTGTACTCCTACATTTATCAGTTCCAACCGATTTTAGTAAACATCTCTGTTTGAAAGATAACTACTTTAAATACACTCCTTTCTACACACCCCCTATATGGCTAGAGAAAGAACGATTGTAAAGTATAAATGATCAACCAATATAGAAAACCAAGGCTAAATACTCAACCTAAAACATATATCACAATTAGCCCAAGCAATACAGGCAAGATAGAACTATCAGGGAAATCTGCATTTGAGAATCCATCATTAGAGCTTTCGCATGATGTTAATTTTAAGCTCATGGTCCTTCAATAATAGCACTTTAATTCAAGACATCAGACCAGAGGAAATAATAACAGGGTAAACCTTCCTTCACAACAGCAAGTAGCAAGAAAGACAATGCTTCAATAATCGACATGGCATACACAGACTAGACTAGAGTAGGACAAAAGCAAATGATAGCTAGTATTATTTTGGACCGGGGGAGAGCCGGCGAGGGGGTTTGGAGGGAGGGGGAATGATCTAAATCAAAGAATATATAATGGGAGTACAAGTCAAGAATCAACCAACTTGTTGAAACCCCTTGGATAATCATAAGAAGAAGTTGGTGAGTAGCAACATTAAAAGTTAAGCACATGAAATTTGATGGCATCAGAGGATAATAGTAAAGCATTTGAGAAGTTCGAAGTAGCATATTGGTATAATAATTAAAGCTCCACTGGCCCTGATCCAAATTCCCTCCTTCAAACAATATATTACACTTACTATCCTCGTGGAAAAGAAGAAAACCTATATCACGGAAGTTCATATTTTCTTGAATAAACATCAGAGTTAGCTTCTACATTTCTGACACTATTCTTAAAATTTATCAATCAATAATACAAAAGCTACAACCCTGAGATCAAAAGACAAGAATCATAAACCGTGACTTGAACTAATCTGATGACACTCAGTAGGACTCATTGAAAACTTTTCACTGTGAAATATCCGTTAACTTTATCAGCTACACAGTTCTTCTTTCTAAGCTGACACTATTCAAATGAGCATAACCGTGGAACGTTTAGCTACAGATTAACTCCCAATCTAGGTTTTATGTAAGCATAAAAACAGAAAGATCCATATACAAATAACACATTACCGGCATAAATTTATAAATAAGGCCGATCAGCAGAGTCACAATTAGCTATTTGAACCTCGAACAAGATTGAAGTAAAATAGAAAATTCCAATATATAAACATATATAGGTTGAACCTCCAGAAAAAAAACCAGTGCATTAATGGACACGAAAGACGGGTTCTTTTTTCTAACGAAAATTGTTGACAGAGTGATATTTGAAGAACACATTTGCATTAGATAAAGGACATTGTATATTCCGAGCTGAGCAAAGAACAATCAACATATGTTTATGTCGTCTTACTTACCAGTAGTAAGTAGACTAACTCCAGTTACTCAATTAACATAAACATACAATAAATAGCTCAAATTCTGATGGGTAAATACCAATTGCTGAATAGCCGAAACAAAAATTAGGAACCAACTCTAGGACTCAAACATAATCTATGGGTCGAAACTATTTCCCATATATATGAATCATCTCTCTATATTCATTTTGCTTTCATTCCTGGGTTATAAAAATGATGGATCTAGAATATCTACCTGGATCTTAATCCTAGTTGCCCCCCCCCCCCCCCCCCCCCCCCCCAAACAAACCCCCAATCCGAAAGAGTATATATAAATCTGTCCCTGTGAAAGAAGGGAAAATCTGGAGAGAAAGAATTGACCTGCTTTTCTAATGCTAAATGCTTATTTAGTTGATTCTTGACGAATCCGTTGCATTATTTCGGTAATGTTTCTATTGGAACTCCTAACCTTGCTCTGTTTGGTTTAATAATACAAAAATCAATAAAAAAAACTAAGTGTTTATTTTTGTAAAATCGGACTATAAATCGGGAGTATCTTTTTATTATAGAAATAAAGGGATTTAAGTTTTCACCAACACTAATTTTTAAAAATGTTCTACAATAATAATAATAATTCTCAAATTAATTAAAACACATCGAAAAAATTCCAACAACTATAACCATGTTAGCAAATCAGAAAATTAAAGGTAAAGAATTTTGTTTTCGGTCCATCAATGAAATTCATTAGAGCTAAAAGCGAAACCTTTTCTTGTGATTTTTTTTTTTTTTTTTTTTACATTTTAAGGTGGAAAAAACTTTCAATTTCTACATATTTCCCTTCAAAATGAGATGTCTCTCCTCCTTCTAATTGTAAGTTTGTAACTCTTTTTTGTTTCATGTACAAATTTTCGTTGCACATGGACATGATATTACACTATTACTAAAGTTCTCGCTGACTTTCTCATGTAACATAAATAAGTTGCACATGTTATATAGTTATAGTGATTGCCAAAAAATAATTTATAAAATTAATACATTAGTCAAATTTCAATAACAATTAACATAGCTTATATAAGTCCAACAACTTGTACATCTATCTTGTTTACATATAATTACAGGTATTAGTTTAAGTTATACTATTGTTTGTTAGATCGGAAACGATGGAAAGTTACGGCTCGTTTGTATGGTTGTTACGTATCGTTCCATAATGTATCACATTGTTGTATTATATTGTATTGTACTGTATCGTTTGACAAATACAATGTTTGGATAGATTGTATCGTTTGCCATCGTTTCATGATATCACACACAAGCAATATGAAGAATAAACTTACAATATTATCAAGAAAAATTATGTATAAATGATAAAGTAAAATTATTTAATAATAATGAAGAGTGAGATTGAGATAAAAATACAAGGTAACGACGCGACCACACCAAATCGGTCGTTACATAAAGCACGACGGATTTAACGATACGATACAATAAAATTTAAGTAATAATCAAAACAAATATCGTATTTAAAGTAACAATACGATACAATACAATGGGTACCGACCATCCAAACAAGAGACCGAGGAGCAAGCAAAGTGCCTTTAACATTGAACATTTAAGTTGACTGAAATACAACTTACATTCCGGGAAGAGATGCTTTGGATGCAAATATGCAAGAATAGTATTGATTGAAACTTTCTAAAAAATTTTTAAAAAAATCAAAAGAATTTATTATAAGTCTTTAAAGAGATAAAAGTCGTGGAACTGCAAGTGGTAACTTTTTATTTGCAAAACACAACTTCAATCACCAGTAAAAAGTGGAAATAACCAGTAAAATACACTAATAATATAGAGTTCATTACACTGTAAATGTGTGTAACTTAAATCCTTGAAAAAAAGAGGAGGTCAAATTTCATTCCCAACACTTGCTCAGTTGCTCTGATCAGAAGATATCTTCTGCAGGCGCTACAAAATGCTAAACATTTAGAAGAGATACCGATGATAGATAAAGTTAGAGGCTTTACCTCTTTAACAGCTTCAGTTAAATAAACAGGAAACCTTTCAAAATATTATTAGGACCAAGGGTGTGTAGGAGGCTAGATACAAAAATCTATCACCAAATATGCATCTCTTGTACATCTGCACACAGAGTCACCGACATCGTGGTCTACTTTTGCATAGAGATTGTTCAAACATGGCTGCAAGTAGGGATATCAAATATGACTCTGTACCTTGTTCGCTTATGGCTTATGTAACATTACAACAAAACAAATACAGATATGGGCGAAAGAGAAAGACAGAATGACAGCGCGAAGCAATACAGAAACTGAAAGGAAAAACAGGTCAAGTACCACTTTTCAATCACCTGGAGACACATTCTTTTTATAAGGTTACTTTCCCAAATGTATTCATTAATTATTCAACATGGCAACGGGTAGATATTCACGCAGGCAGTAGCACATCAGATAGAGTTCATTTCAACATTTCCTTTTAAGCGTCGTTAATAATAGTATAAAAATTAGAAAATAGAAGGTGGTCGGGGGACAAAAATTAAAAATACCTTAGAAAATTTATAGGTTTAAAAGAAGAAGAAAAACTATCACTTACTCAACCCACTGTACATGTCTACATCACTTCATATCTCAGGGGATCTCCATCTGGTACAGTTGAAGCGCACTCTGAGCACTTTAAGTAATACCACCAATTAGACTAACTACTTTGGATGCATTCTACTTGCATTGTCAAATCCTTGATCCCAGCATCATGTAATATTTCAGATACTTGTGCCTTTGCAGATAACTTCTCACTCTCGCTTGAGACGAGAAGATGAAGAGTCCCAATAACATCTGAGTTCGTGAAGCTCCAAAAATGCAGCTTCTGAATCCCAGATAAACCTTTTATCTTCATGACATCATTTACAGCTTCCTTCAAATCCTGTTCATGAGCCCTTGGAACTCTTTGCAGTAATATTTCTGCTGAATTCCTGAGCAATGGGATTACTGAAGATATAATCAGAACAGATATAAAAATTGAGCAGGCGGGATCAGCAACGAGCCATCCCTTGTACTTGATCAAGAGCGTCGAAATTACCACCCCAACACTACCCATGGTGTCAGCCAGAACATGCAAAAAGATGCCTTCCATGTTATGATCAATGTGCCGGTGTTGTCTCTGATGTTTCTCAGTGACACCCTTGTCTTGACCATGAGAATAATCTGGTCCTTGCAAACTTGCAACAGAGCCGTGGTGCACCTTTATCGAAGAACTACTTGAGCTGCCAACATGACAATGTTGGTGAGCGTCATCATGATGATGGTGCCCATGGTTATGGTCACAGGAATGATCATGAGAATGAGGAGTCTTATGGTCATGGGAATGATCATGAGAATGGTGGTCATGGTTCTGATCATGGGAGTGATCATGAGAATGAGGAGTGTTATGGTCATGGGAATGATCATGAGAATGAGGAGTCTTATGTTCATGGGAGTGATCATGAGAATGGTGATCATGGTTATGGTCATGGGAGTGATCATGGTCATGTAAATGGTGAAGATGGTGATCTTGAAGACTATCGCCTGTGGAATGAGAATGAGCATGTGAATGGGAGTGTGAACATGATCCACCATGGGCATGATGATGTTCCTCGTGAAAGAATATCAAACCGACAATATTAACAAGCAGCCCACCAATAGACACTGACAATAGGCTGTTAGTAGAAACCTCCTGAGGGTCTAATATCCTCTCAAATGATTCCAGCACAATTAACGCTCCCACGAGGACAAGAAAAACCGCATTTGCATACCCAGAAAGAATCTCAAATCTTCCACGACCGTAGTTAAACTGACCATTCGCTGGCAACCGGGATATGTACGAAGCATATAACCCGATAGCTAAAGCCGCACAATCAAACAGCATGTGACAAGCATCTGATATTAACCCAAGGCTATTACTCATAAAACCAGCAACAAATTCCACAACCATGTAAGCCGTATTGATCAAAAGGAAAAGTGCTATCTTACGGGACTTCCTCTCACCCAAGATATGCCGGAGAGGTTTCATAACCGAAGTTGTAAACCAATCCGATGGTTCCAACCCCAACTCAATATAATTACTATCAACAGGATCCAAATTCCTTACTGAAATCCAGAGCAATAATCCACATATCAACAATCCCCAAAGCGAAAGCTCGGGATAATAAAACAATTCCAATACAACAGTACATACATAGGTCACAAGATACTCCTTTTGAAAATCCTTCGACGAAGCTGTCCTCTCATCAGTAAAATTCTCACTCAAAAGCACACCAAACACTACTGTGTTCACCAAAACCCAACCGAGACTCGAAATAGAGATACTATCTCCGTCTGCTTCAAACACAAACATACTTATAACAGCAGGAACAAACAGCATTACAGTTGTAAAAAACAAAGACACCAATCTAACCTGCTTCCTACCCATTTCCCTTAAACTACCCATATTCATAAAGCTTCTCTCGTAACACCCCAAGAACCCGCAAACAAAAGGAAGCAACATTGGCCAAATCCTAATACAACTATACCTCGGAAGAATCGAGAACCCCATTTCAGTTACATTCACAAAAGATAAAGGGAAACATTCAATTCTATCCCAACTAATAGATAACAGCAACAACCCAATAAACATAGCAATAAACCCACAAACCTTAGAGGATCTAATCTGATTCTTGGAAAAAAGATCGAGTCTTTTTCCATCAGAAATGAAGCGGGCAGCTACATTTCCCGAAACTTCAGCAAGAATCATTGCAGCAGTGCCACAGTATCTCAGAGCTTGAAATCTGAGAAGAAAAACTATAGCAAGAAGAAGGGATTTTTGCAGTAGAAGCTGGTACTGAGATTTGGTGAAGGAGAAAAAAAAGAAGCGGTGGCGATTTTTGTGATGAAAAGGGTGTTTGGAAGTGAAGAAGGAGAAAGAGAAAGTGAGGAGAAAAGAGAGGAGGGAAACGAGGAAAGAGAAAGGGAAGAGAGAGAAAGAGGAAGAGGAAGAACGGAGGAAAGGGAGGAGAGAGTAAAGAGAGCGGAGAGAGAAGAGGAGGAGGAAGAGAAATGGTAAAGATGAGGTTTTTGTTGAAGATTTGGGAGTGGGGACATAGGAGGGAATTCGGTGTTTGGATGGAGTTGGAGTTGGAGTTGAAGGTGGGTAGTTGTTGAAAAGAGGGTAGGGGGTTCTTGTGGTAGTAGGGGTGGCGGTGGTGGTGGAAATGGTGGTGCGCGGTGGGAGTGAGAGGCGATGGGGCCGGTGATGGTGGTGGTGATGGTTGTTTTCAGCCATTATCGGAGAGTCCAATGGAAGAATTTTCCAACGTTAATGATCAACAATGTCGGAATTACGGAATGATCAAGTCATTGACTTCCATTGGGTTGGGCCTAGCTCCGGAATTGTTTCTTGGACCAATGGGCTATTTGTTAAAATAGCGGGGGCTGGCTAGATTTGTAATTGAGAAATAGTCAATATTTGCAAGGACATGACAACTAGGCCCAACAATTGGTATAAAAAATCCTACGTTATAGAATTTGGCATATGGTAGCCTAAAGTTATTCTCTCTTCTAATGGTTCAACCACCATCCTAAAAATAAGTTCCACCAAAATTATTTTCCTTAAAAATAGAAAAAAATATTTACAACCCTCTCTCTCTTCTCTCACAGCAACCATCCTCCTAGAAATTAGGTTCATTTCCTTGAATAGCATCCGAAAAGTCTCCCAATTTTATTTTGAATTATTTTTATTATTTTTTTAATATGTATATCCAAATATATATAATACCGAAATAATTATATTATTTGTGTATCACTATGTATAACATAATAATAATAATGTATATATCAAAAAGTATATCCAAAATTTTATTTCCTTATTTGTATAACACATTGCACATTGAAAACTCAAGTTTCAAGATGACTCCACATGTGTATCCTCATTGTATCCCGTATATATTTCCATGTACATCAGTGATATCTCATGTGTATATACATGAATATTTGTGTCATATACATGATATACAATGTGATATACACAAACGTCCATTAAAAAAACTTGTGTTATATACACGATATATGGATGTCCATAAAAATCTCTATGTGATAAACACTAATGTACACGATATACAACGTGATATACACGTGTCGTAATTAAACTTTTAGGTCTGGTTTTTTTATTTGAAACCAATCTAAATCATTTCTAATCTTGCTCAAATTTTGTATATAGCCTCATCTAGGTATTTTCAATCAATTTCAATCATACTCACTCATTGAATCTTACAGCAACCAAAAAAAAAACAGAGAGAAGAAAAATAAAGTTGAACTCTATTTTTTCCTTTTCTCTCTTGCTTTTTGCTTATGATTTTCTCTGGTGTGAGATCAACCTTACCTTTTTATCACACTGATTTTTCTACATAATTTGCAATAATTTTTGCTAAATCATAAGAGAGAAAGAGGAGAGATAGAAGAAAAAATATAAGGATAGAAAGAGAGAGAGAGAGAGAGAAAAGCAAAAGATATGTATGTTATAGAGAGATAGGGAGGGAGGGTTATAGAGAGAGAATAAATAGGAAGCAGAATTTTTTAAAAATTTGGCTATACAATGCCAATTTGTTGGGAGATGCCTTTGCCAAAATAAACTATGGCCTAATTTGCCAAATCCTCATATATGTTGTTACTCGGTCTCAAATTCTCATTTGCAAAGTAGTAGAAAAATAGTCATTTGTAAATCAAACTCTAATGTAGTGTTTTGGAGTTGGAAAAGAGCGGACAAGATGAAGAAGATCTGCTTTTTAAATCAGGGGTAATTTTCTTTAATATTATTCCGCTTGAAAAAATGACTAGATTTCGGCTAGTTTTAATATTGTAACTTGTTTTCATATAATAGTGGTAGAGTTGTTTTTTGTTAAATTTACTCCTATTTGATTAGAATAGATTGTAGGATGATGGGCTGGGACTAACATGCCTTTTAATGTGGCAAGCTACGGGCCTAAGGGGCTTCCATGACCCACCAACTAATGGGAAACTACTATATATGAGTTTCATAAAAATTCGAAAAATCGAATCAAATCGAAAACAGAACTAAACCGACCAAAAAAATCGATACTTTTTAGGTTTGGTTTGGTTTTGATTTTGAATTTTTAAAAACCGATCAAGTTTGGTTTGATTTTGATTTTAATCAATAAATAATCGGAAAAAATCGAACCAAACCGATTATAGAAGTAGCTATTTAAATTTATTATTACACTTATATATATGTATATTTTTATTATAAACTTTCTAAAATTTTATGGTACATATTAGTCATTTATATTTTTAGTCTAGTTTTCTGCTATTATAATAATCTAATTTTTTGCCTTTACATTCTAGTTTGGTTGGTAGTTTTCTTTTGCTAAGTAAAATAATTTATTTCATGCTAAAAATAATCGATTTTTAATTGAATACGTAAATTATTCATCACGAATTTATTTTATCATTAATATATCTTGGTAAATGATAGATTTCTCAAAGAGCAATTGGTTTGATAGTGTTACGTTGAAAATGTAGTCTCCGGAATATGTGTTTGGTAGTGTATGTCTCATATTTAAGAAAAAAATTGATAAATAGCCGAAAAAACCAAAAAACCGACCAAAACCGATAAGAACCCACTGAAACGGTTGGTTTGCTTCCAATATTTGAAGAACCGACTTACTTGGTTTGGTTTCTTTTTAAGAAAAAAATCGATACAAACCGAACCATGAATACTCCTACTACCAGCTGTGTTCATTTATAAGTAACCTATTACAAACATTGACCAATTTATAAAATATTACAAATATTACCAATATTATCGAATTAGTTATGTGTATGCTTTCTTTTGAGTGGGTGTTATTAGAATAGATTGAGTACATCTTAAGGAGCTTGAATCTCAGTTTTGGGATGAATTAGTGGAGTTTTGAAGTGGTTTGAATTGAAAATCCGAAATAGAAGATGAACATGAAAAAAATGATATGTGAATCACACTGTGTATCATTTGTGTATCACATATGTATCATATTTGTATCAAATGTTTATCACATGTATATCTATATATTCTCGTCTATGAGATACATGCGTGATACATTTTTTTATACATGTGTCACGAAAGAATTTTTTGAACTCGATTTTAACTACGAATTTTGATACCAAATGTTGATGTCCATTAAGGTATAGCGCGGTGAAATAAGGCGCTATATTTGAACTCAAATGGACGGGAAGGTATAACGTCCTTATTTACCGCGCTATAGGATAGCGTAGTAAATAAGGGCACTATACCTACATGAATAAATGGGATACACCAACTAGTGGTCCCCACCCCCACCCCCACCCCCACCCCCATTTTAACAAAAAAAACTCGAGTGGAGCATACTGGTCCTATAAAAAGTGTAGATTCTTGGTCCCACATTGTACCTAAGGCGTTATCTCGTAATGAGTTGCTTGTTTTAGCTCCAAATCACCAAATCTTCAACTTTCCAAAAACTTTAAATCGAGGTATTCCGACTTATTTTTTGCTAAAAATCATGTATAAAAAATGCCTATTAGTTATTTTTACTGTGTTCTATATTATTTCGTGATTATTTTGTGGTTTAATTAATTTGTTATTTTTTATCCGAATTATATTATTAGTGTGATAAAAAAAATTGTAAAATAGAGAAATTGTTATTAGTTGTTTAAAAAAAGTTAATTAGTATTACATTGGTATACGTTTTTTCGTGATTGTTTTATGATTAAATTAATTTAGTATTTTTATCCGATTTAGATTAGTTATTTTCTAAAAGAATTGTAAAATAGATAAATTATTATTTTAGGAATAATTAATCTTATTTAGATGTTATTGTTGTACATATATGAATATGTGACTTTAGTTTCCTGTAGTGGTATCTTGTGCCCGTAATTTGAATGTAGTGCTCGTATTTGTAATGTGGTGCCCTTTTTAGTGTAGTAAAATGTAGTGACCTTTAGCGTAGTATCTTTATCGCTATTGAAATTAATCATTTAATTATTTATTATATCCAAAAATATCTGAAAGAGTTGATAGTTCACACACAAACACTTTCGAGTTCTAGTCAACAAACGTAAGAAAATAACATTAGAAAGTATAATATTTGTCAAACTAAGTATTGTTACATGAATATTTAATAACTAAATCTTGTATAGTTATGAAAATTAATTATTTAATTTTATTATAGTTAAAAACAGCCGAGTAAAAGATTAACATATAAAATAGTAAACTAACATATAAAGTTATAAACTAACATATAAAAAAAACAAACATATAAAATAATGAACTTTAATATAAAATAATAAACAAACATATAAAATAAGAAACAAACATATAAAATAGTAAACTAATGTATAAAATATTAAACTAACATATAAAATAATAAAGTAACATACAAAATATAAAATTAAAATATAGAAAATGTATCAACCTAATTAACAATATAGTAAAAATATCGAATATATTTTAATATTAAATATATTACAATATATTTAAAGATGTTAAGCAATGAAAAAGAAAAATACTTTAATTAATATTGTTCAATTTATAGTAGTCGTCAGCCTGTGCATCCCGGACATGCATCGCTAAAGCTACTGTTGCTACAGGCCGAGCATAAATCTTCGTACATATGGGAGGGGCAGTTATTGGCTCAAACATTCTGTGCTGGACGAGTAGACGATATGTGGGACTTTCTTAGGACCTACCATCTCCGTCCCCGTATAGTTAGACGCCTTCAGGATACAGGTTTCTATAGGATCATAGAGATTGGCCGGTTGCAGTTGGACTGGTCGTTGATCACGGCTTTGATAGAGCGGTGGCAACCGCAGATGCGCACTTTTCATTTACCCATTGGCGAGGCTACTATCACGCTTCAAGACGTCAAGGTTCTGTATGGGTTGCCGGTTGATGGACATCCTGTGGCTTACCCGCATGCTCTCAGAGATTATATGGGATTGCAGTACCTGGAAATGTTACAGCGGCTCACTGGTTTCCAGCCAGCGGAGGAGGCTGCATTGGTTGGGGCTAGTCGTCTGCAGTTGACGCCCGTCCGGCTGCATCTGGAGGCGATTGATGCGGACATTACGGATGATACACCAGATCCATATTAACTGGTACACGAGATTGTTGATGTTGCTTGTGTTTGGAGGGTTTTTGTTCCTGAACACTTCGGGAAACCTAATCAGCTTGAGATTTCTTCATCATCTCGAGCGGCTAGATAATTTACCTAGTTAAAGCTGCGGTGCAGCTGTTCTTGGTTACTTGTATAGACAGATTTGCTGGGCCAGCATGAGCTCCCAACGAGATGTTGTCGGATTTTTGCCGTTATTGCAGGTGAAAACATAGTCAATTATTTTCATGATTATAACATACATAGTAAAAATATACCTTAAATTTTTCTTCCAATATGTATATTAGGTTTGGGCCTAGGAGCGGTTCTTGCATTTCCAACCACATCTACCACCCATCGCTGAGGATGCACTACCTTCACCGTTTCTCCCTTTAGCTAAGAGGTGGGTTGATGGGCGAGGTTACAGACGCAAGGTCGAGGCTTGACATAATCTCCCCTATTACAGGGATTTGTTGGATTTGCTTGAGGTCACACAGGTACATGTATACTTAAGTTTACTTGGTCTGGCCTTATATTTGTTGCATATACTCACAATTCCTGTTTTTACTTAATAGTTCATATGGAGGCCATACAGCGACGAGCTAATAACTGGTTTACCCGATTATTGCTCGATCGACCAACTTTTGTGTATATCTTCCGTCCCATTGATGTGTATCGATATTGTCGAGAATCATGCCACTGAGCGAGTCCTTCACCAATTTGGTCGACCGCAGCTCGTACCTACTCCGCCCGCTTGGCTTAGAACACATTACTAGCGGGATTATCGTTCCAGGGTTGACCAAACATATGTGGCCTGGCTAGAGGCGCAGATTGAGATTTAGGACTGTCGGCTTGACCTGATTCCACCACCCCTCCAACTGATCATACGGATGGTGAGCAAGAGTATATGGGCTGGTACCGCAATGTTACCCGACTTTTCATCGAGAATCCTGTTCATCACGTTGGTGGTCGAAACATTCCATGCGCCGGGAGGCATGAGGCACTTGTATGTTATTTATTATACTTATAATGTTAACCTAGCATTCGGTAATTAATATTTTACATTTTATGCATACTATTGACCTACATCTGTTCTACTAGTCGGGTCTGTAGATGCAGCAGCATACCAGCGAGGGAGCGGCAGTTTTGCACGAGTAGGGCAGGCAGGTAACAAATCTGGCTTCCCGAACATTGAGGCAAGCCCGAGATGATGAACACTTAGGATACGAGGCTAATTATGTGCCGCTAGAGCAGTACCATTGTGGGCCAGCAATGGATCCTGAACGTGGTCGACGTGGCAGGCGTGCCCAGAGAGGTAGGGGTGTCCCACGAGGTCGTGGGGGTCGGCGAGGACGTGGTCCCCAGCAAGGGGGCGTTGAGGATGTTGGAGTTGATCAGACGGGTGACCATCCTGAGACAGACCATGCTCCTATTGATATGCCGTTATTCAGCCTTCGGCTGACGCTAGGGACTTCGTAGGTGACCCCCATCAGCTCCATTGTTGATCGCAGACACAACCATTACGCGACACGAGTGGGATCAGTATTTTCCTGGTCCCCCAAAGCAATCGACGGTGACAGATGATCGTCCGACACGAGATGTGTATGATGGGTGCCGACTGATTTATGTCTCATCATCAAGGGCTACTGAGGAACTTTCATGGGATTTGGTAAGTTTGTATTACTATTATTTATATTTGTTTTTATTTCATTGATTAATCATAATATCTAAAGCATTTTAAGGAACCATCCTCGCCCGTCACGAAGGACACCTTGTGCGATACCGACATGCCTGAGACGGATGATTACATTCAGGATCCCGCCGAGACCATGGTAAGTCAATTTAAATTTTTTTAGCTAACACGTACATTTGTAATATATATTTCATATACTAAAATATTTTATTATTCTGTAGGTTACTGCTGGATCGGCGACCTCTTCTACTAAGCCTTACAGCCTTGCTAATGATCTGCCTCTAACGCATCCTCCGATAAAGAGGAGATGTGATGAGGATGATCCTAATAGTGCAGCCGGGCGGGATGGCATACGCCTCAAGCCAGTCAATGCTTTAAAGCATACAGGCTGTGGGACACATTGACATTTTTGATTATCTGTACATATGACATTCAGTATATAATAGCAACATTATTATGGTTTATATTATATGCGCATGTGTTTTTATTTCTCGGGTTATTTATTAGTTTAATACTACAACACAAAAATAAACATAGCAACTTAACATAATTAAAATTTAGTACAACTAATGAAAATGCATGACACGGAAAACATAAAGATAAAATGCTACACTCAACATATCCATGTGTTTGTTTAGTCACTATCGCCCATTATTCTCTACTTCAACCACTTAAATTTTTCTTCCAACTTATTTTTTTCTTCTTCCGCCTCTTTTTGTTTCTCCTTCACTAGCGCGAGTTATAGTTTTATTTTAAAGATCTGGAGTTCGTATTCACCGGTCATATTCCCAACATAGTGCAAACAATGTTTGTAGTATTCCTGGTTAATAGGTTCATCATACCATTCTTCAAATATACATTAATTTTTGCCCTACCAATGGGGATTATAACACAACATTATTAATTAACATGTTATATAAAATGTTACGCCCCACAATATTACAATGATGTTACGCCTTGCAGTATTACATTCCGATGATGTTATGCTTCGTAGTATTAAATTACGACGATGTCGCACCCTATAGTATTGTACGTTGAATTTGTCGTAAGGTAATTAACATCAGTCCAAGGAAAAGATTATTTGGAGATTATAAGGATTATGCTATAACAAGAAATAAGTAAGTTTCGTGAAGGTTAAAGGGTAAGCGAATAAAAAAATGAGTTTCGTCGAAGGTGGTCAATTTGGGGATATAATACGATCCGAGCCATAATACTCAGTGTTTATAGACTAGTGCCACACAAGTTACCCTTGACCATAATAGTAAGTTACATAAAGTGTGTTAAAAGTGAGTAGTATTTTAAATAATTTGAGATAATTCTTAATTACATGAGTAATTGGTTAATTATTGGATAGTGAGAGATTATTTAATTAATCAAGAAATTAGTGGAAATTTATGATGATTTTGAATAATGTTTAAACCCCATTAACGTGGCAACACCCCTTTAACTTTTAATGACTCGTAAAGAAGTTGGGAGGTGGCACATTTAAATGATTTATGTGACACCAAAGCCTTGGAAATGTGGGCCTACCTAAGAGTAAAGATTACTTCGTAATTCAAGTCATTTTCTAGTCTCTTAAGAGAGTTTCATTAGGAGAGTTTCAACAAAGCTCATGGAAATTTTACAATTCAAATCCAAATAGCAACATTGCTGGATACGACACAAACACTGTTGCTAAGTTCCTAATAGCAACATTGTTACTACGACACAAACTTCCTAATTTATATCTAGCAACATTAATTCACTTTCCAAATAGCAACGTTGTTGCCAAATTCTTAAGGAATGGTTTCGGCCAAGATTTTCTTTGCATAACAATGTGATTGCTTCGAGCTTTTTATACTAACTTGTTCCGTGTTTTGTCGCAATTAATTTGTGTTAGAGGATTGTCAAGAGAATCGATTCAGGTATGTTAAGGCTAAGCCTTTCCTTTATTTTGGCATGATCTCGTCATTACATAAGTTTGATAACGAAGCATAAAGAGAAATTCATATCCCGGAATTTGCGTATATTTTACTAGTCTCGCAAGTTACAATATTCTCTTTATCAGGACTTCATATTCATTTGAATATTTTCTTTTTCAGTCAATAGAGTAGAGAGTCTATATATACAGTATCACAGTATTTTCATTACCATCGAGCTATAATCGATGGGCAGGCCCCTATTGGGCAACCTCTGATCAAATGGTAAGTTATATACCGAGCCTACTGTGGCCGAGCGCCTATGAGTGAGACCAGTTGGCCGAGATACAGAACCTAGTATGGCCGAGCACCTATGAGCGAGCCTACTACGGAAAAGAAGTTTTATATATATATATATATATATAGCCTTATAGGGTCGGACAACTATTTTACTTATTATATTGAGAGAAATGAGTCAGTATCAGCAGGTGAGTATATTTTCAGATTATCTTTGACTTCCGGTTACTTTCAGTTATTATATTATCAGTTCAGTTTCAGCTTTTAGTATATTGCCTTACATACTCAGTACATTATTTGTATTAACGTCCTTTTGTTGGGGATGCTACATTGATGCCTGCAAGTATAGATAATCAGATTGACGAGCCCTCATAGTAGACGAGGTTTGCATTCAACGAAGGATCGGTAAGACTCCACCTTATTCTGAATGCAGCCGAGTCTATGAGTCGTTGTGTTAGAGTTTTGCTATAGACATATGGGTAAGCTGGTGCCCTGTCCTATTTGATGTTAAATAATCTTAGAGGCTTTGTTGATAGAGGTTCAGTTTGTACAGTATGTCAGAGGTCTTGACGGTCCATATGTATTCGTGTTTTAAGAACGATAGTTTATTGATACAGTATTGCCCACTTATAGTTGTAGATTATGAGTCGTGGCCATGTTGGCCCATGATAGTTACACAAGGAATGAGTTCAGCCAACTCGACCTGTGTATGTTATAGTTTTGGATCAAATGATCATGAGTTACAGAGTGGTTCGCTCCGGCCAGCACGGCTCCGGGTTCCAGCCACGCCTCCCCAGGTTTGGGGCGTGACAAAGTGGTATCAGAGCAGTTATGTCCTAGGGATTTTACAAGCCATGTCTAGTAGAGTCTTGTTTATGGGTGTGTCGTGCACCACACTTATAAGCAGGAGACTATAGGTCATTTAGGACTGTCACTCTTTCTTCTTACTCTAGATCGTGTGGTAGATCTCACTTATAAGAATTCAAATTCCGAACTTCTATTTTATTCGTAATAACACGATGTCTATATTCAGAAAGACGGTCGATAAGAGATATAGTTGTGGAAGTGTTAAGTTAGAGGAACTCGATTTTTCATCTTGCTTATGATGAGTAAATGTGATATCTTCAGCATATCATGCGTGTACTAAAAGGTGTAAGGTTCTTGATAAGGAGCTTTAAGGAAATAATACTTATCCACTCTTACGATAAAAAGGATAACGGAATCGGAAGTTAGACACAAGTTTCAGCAAGGTGAAGAAAGCTACGAGGTACCCAGTTAATAAAGATTATCATTATTTACCATTCAGGAAGAGAGATATAAGCAATTTGAATTACCTTCAACAGTAATAGATGTACGTACAATCGGCCACACCTATCTCAGTCATGCCCTATGGGAGCTAACAGATATGGTTTAAGAGAAGGGCATGATAGCAGGATCCAGCTGGGGTTAGAGTAACCCCAAATGATGGATGGATGGTTTGTGTTAGTTGACATTTGCGAAGGATATTAAAAATGTGCTAATAGATCTCCTTGTGAGATACCTAGATGGTACACTCTAAAATAGTACAACTAGATATGAGTACTACAAAGAGAGGCACTAGAATCCTGGAAGGGGTAAATATTACCTTAGTGTTGTCACGTCCCGAACCTGGGGAGGCGTGGCTGGCACCCGGTGTCGTAGTGGCCCGAGCGAACCACTTTGTAACTCATTCGTTCCTCTTAAGCCTATCATGGGCCAACATGGCCAGAACTCGTAATGTATAACTGTAAGTGAGCAACACTATATTAATAAACTATCGTTCTTAAAACATGAATATATATAGGCCGCCAAGGCCTCTGACATATTTTACAAACTGAACCTATGTCCACAAAGCCTCTAAGATTATTGGACATCAAATGGGACAGGGTACCGACCTACCCATAACTCTGAAGCAAAACTCTGACACGGTGACTCATAGACTCGGTCGCACTTCGAATGAGGTGGAGTCTTACCGATCCTTCGCTGAAGCCAATCTCATCTACTATGAGGGCTCGTCAAACTGAATATCTATACCTGCAGGCATGAATGCGGCGTCCCCAACAAAAGGGCGTCAGTACGAATAATGTACTGAGTATGTAAGGCAATATACTGAAAGCAGAACTGAACTGATAATATAACAACTGAAAACAACTGGAAGTCAAAGATAATCTGAAGATATGCTTACCTGCTGATACCGACTCAACTCTCTCAATATAGTAAGTAAAATAGTTGTCCGGCCTTATAAGGCTCGGTATATATATATATATATATATATATATCTATGCCGTAGTAGGCTCGCTCATAGGCGCTCGGCTATACTAGGTTCTTTATCTCGACCAACTAGGCTCGCACAAAGGCGCTCGACCACAGGAGTGTCACGCCCCGAAATCCCACCATCGGGCCGTGATGGCATATAATGTTCAACCCGCTAGACAAGCCAACGTGTATAGATAAACTAGCATATCAACATCAATTTAATAGGATAAACTAAACGGTTCACAATTTAACAGCGGAAATAAATATGGTTTCAAGCTAAATAAGGACAACATAATACAACAACGCGTAAATTTTCCCAAAACATGGAGTCACAAACTCACGAACTGTCTATAAGAGTGCTAAATACAAGTATGAAAAGAGAATACATAGCTGTCTCTGAAACTAGGGGCAAAAAAACAAGACAGAAGTGAAGACAAAGGGATGGAAGAGACACCAAGGCCCACGAACGCTAGCGGGTATACCTTGAAGCCTCTAGGATGAGCAGGAAGACACTCCCACTAATGATGTCCTCCGGCTCCGGCTGCATAATCTGCACAACATAAAGAAGTGCAGGTGTAGCATCAGTACAACCGACCCCATGTACAAGTAAGTGCCTAGCCTAACCTCGGCGAAGTAGTGACGAAGCTTAACTGGACTACCAAGTAAACCTGTGCAATTCGAATATATATCTATAAACAACGGAAAAGAAATACAGGAAGTAATCCATCAATAAGGGAAGGGGAACATGCTGTGGGGAGATAACAGTTTCATATAAGAAATCTTAAAGAAGGAAAGGAACATCAAGGCCCGAATATCATTAAGGACCAGAAATCACAAGCTTGCACGACATCATCCTTCGTGCTTTTACTCTCGTACTCACTATGCAATGTATAGTGTAATCAATGTAAATCATGGCACGACATCACCCTTCATGATTTTACTCTCGTCCTCACTATGAAATGTATAATGTAATCAATGTAAATCATGGCACAGCATCACCTTTTGTGTTTTTACTCTCTTTCCTCACAGTATAATCAATGAATATCGGTACGGAATGGTACATCGTACGACACAGCATCGCCCTTCGTGCTTTACACTCTTTCCTGGCAATATCAAACAACGCACGACATCACCCTTCATGCTTTAACACTCTTCCTCACCCAAACCACAATCACAAACAACGGGAAAGGGAGTAAACATAATAGAAATAGGAATCCTGGAAAGGGAACAATAACAGTAATCTAAACATCCCAGCAAGGGAGACAATATCAAACAATGCACGACATCACCCTTTGTGCTTTAACACTCTTCCTTACAATAGCAAACAGTGCACGACATCACCCTTCGTGCTTTAACATTCTTCCTCACCCAAACAACAATCACAAACAAGGGCAAGGGAGTAAACAGAATAAAAAC
>ML367822.1:0-11584 GCA_005239505.1 Nicotiana paniculata
CCTCGTTGAAGAGTTGTAACTCTTTTTCCACTTCAGGGATTATGCTAGTATTAAAATCAGCGACGTAATCAGCTAAAATTTGAGACTTTATTGCAGTCCTAGACTGATATATTATGTCATGTTATCTTAATTCTATTGCCCATTTAGCTAATCTCCCTTATAACTCTTGTTTATGCAAAATATTTATTAGTGGATACGAGGTCACAACAATGATTGGGTGACATTGAAAGTATGGTCTCAACTTTCTAGCTGCCATGATTAGAGCTAAGGTTAATTTTTCTAGATGAGGATATCTAGTTTTAGTATCTAATAAAGACTTGCTTACATAATAAATCAGAGATTGTTTACCTCTGTCTTCTCTTACCAGTACTGCACTTAAGACAGTTTCTGCTACGGCAAGATAGAGAAACAGCCTCTCCCCGTCTTTTGGTTTAGACAGCAACGGGGGGTTTGATAGATAGATAGGCCTTCAGATCTTTGAAAGCCTGTAAGTATATCAGGTATTTCATTAATAGCTTTAATCTGAGCTTCTTTTTTGCTCGTAAATATATCAGGTATTTCATCAATAGCTTTAATTTGAGCGGGGTTTACTTCTATACCCCTATTTGATACAAGGAAACCCAAAAACTTACCTGATTCAACGCCAAAGGCGCATTTTTCGGGATTTAGTTTCATGTTGTACCTGCACAGGATTTCGAAGGTGATTGAAAGATGATGGAAATGATCTTCCGCTTGAGTTTATTTTACCAGCATTCCGTCAATGTATACTTCCATTATTTTCCCCAGATGTTCCTGGAACATCTTGGTCACTAGCCTTTGATGCGTGGCTCCAGCATTTTTCAGGCCAAAAGGCATGACTTTGTAACATTAAGTCCCCCTGTTTGATCTATGTGTGGTAATGGAAAGGAGTCTTTGAGGCATTCTTTATTGAAATCTATGTAATCTACGCATACTCTCCATTTACCATTTTTTCGGGTACCACTACAGTATTAGCTTTCCTTGAGTCTTCTCGTGGCTTTCCTTGAGTCTTCTCGTGGCTTCTGAGCTTCTGTCATTTAAGTTGTTTGCAAATGCCACTGCTGCCCAATTGTTAGGTACCCTTGGTAGCAACATTCTTTCTCGTTGAAATTTGTCTACAAATTCTCAGAGCAACTCCGCGTCTCGGGTTTCTGATAACCAAATAATATGCTAATAATTGTAAGTAAATTCGTAAATAGAAAGCAAAAAGATACGTAAAAAGTAAGTATATTTCAATAGTGGTTCGAACGTGTCCTTACAATTTATATTTTACTCCCTTTTATAGGGAATTTATTAATATAACGTCTACTCTTTTCAGTGATTGAGCATTAATGGCATTGTGTTACGTTACAATGACTAATCGTAACTGTTGCGTGAAAATTATGTAACATTTTGGCTCATTAATTGAACATCCCCAAATCTGCCCTTTATTCCGTCTTGATTCATTCTAACCGTGTCTCTTCGCCTTCTCAATTAGGTTGAGATTCCTGTATCTGATTACCCCGTAGGTATGCTGTTCCGTTCCTCTTTATCTCGTACCTCTTCATAAAGTCTCATCCAATTGTCATGTTGCCATTGCTCCACATAGATTGCTGAGTCATCATAACTATTACACGTGTGAAGCTCATTTTTATCAATACATATAGTCTCCCCACTTGCCATTTATTTATCGATTAATATTTGGTAAGTGGATACTCATTTATGGCGGGAACATATTTCCGCCGCTTCACTCGTTCCATTGCATCTGTCTCTGAATGTATGCGTCGCTTGTCATTTTCATTTAATGCCCGTTCAATGTGGCTTTCCCGGATTGGTTCTGCAATTATTCAGTGCCTTTTAGGGCTATTTGCGGCTGCATCAGTCTCGAAGTGACTACTTCAATTATGACTTTCACATCACTATTTTTTTGCATTTGTTGATGGTTGCCTTTGAGTATAAATACCCCTTTTCCTTTCTTTACTTTCACGGAAAACTTCTAACCTTCTTTCTTTATTTGTAAATTCTTCACCTTCATAAATATGTCTTCTTCAAACCAGCAATCTAAAAAGGTCATCATTGTAGATGAACTGACTCCTTCTTTTGCTCCGACACAGAGTAAGAGGGGCGGTAGACTTAGGAGCTTAAATTGTACTCTTTCCAGGGGTTCTTCTTCTTATTATTCTCCCCCACCATCTTCTATATCTAACACTCCTTCGTCTTCTTTGAGGGCTAGGGCTTTTAGATCTTCATCAAAGAGTAGAGAACACAATGAACCGCTTTGTGAGCCGAGAGTCGATGAGATTGTTCCTGCGGAGTTTTCTTTTGCCAAGGATAGTCAACCATGAGTGAGCAGCTTTCTTCAATGTCATCACATGACAGTGCTGACCTTTATCCTACCCAAATAACAGAGGGCTTAGTGTCTCTTGTACGCATGGATTGTTATTGGAAGCCTGACTTTCATGTTGTTGTTCCCAACGATAACCAAAGAATAACTTCTTACAAGGCTGGATATTCTTATGTCTATACTTATCCCTTCACATTTGGCGAGTAGTCGCGTGCCTTAGGTATTTGGCCAATTTAGCTTCCGTACCCTTTACTTTTCATCATCTTATTCATCTTTATTCTCCGATGTTGATTCGCCAAGGAGTGTTTACTCTCGCGGCTAGGAGTAAAAGGGTGTTAGTTACTCCAGATAATGACAAAGATATAGGGTGGTATGTCTGGTATGTTGTTGTCCCTACTGCAGGTTTAGTAGGTGAAGAAAATCTCCCCTTCCCTGAGAAGTGGAACTTTGCACGTGAGTACAGTTTTGCTCAGTTTCCTTTTCTTCACTTTTGATGAACTTTCAGTACCATGACTGTTTCTTCTTCTTTTGCAGCAACCATGGGAACCGTGGAGAATGTCTCCGGTTTCCGTGATTGGGTAGAAAAACTCTTGTCAATCGCTCCTTTAGAAGAACGTTCATGGAAGTACCTCTCTTTGAGGTTTGGTTGGAAGGTAAAGACCCATGGTAAGTGAAGTTTTTTGTTTTTACTTCTTCTTTTTTTGAGCTTTATCTGACCCTTTTTATTTGGTAGGGTTTCCTGCTCATGGAGTTTCTGTTGTTGTTGTGTCTGCTTGAAGGCTGTCTCTGGCTAAGGCCCAGGAGATCATCGTTGGTTCCTCCTCGTCGAAAAGAAAAGCAAGTGGGTCTAGGACCTTAGAGGAGGAAGAGGAAGAGGAGGGTTCGCTGGTCCATAGGTCACGTAGGAGGAGGGTGGTCTCTGATGATGAATTTGCACCCGTTGTTGATCCTCCCGTGCCTGAATCAGAACTTTTCGCTCCTGAAGAAAATCTATGTAATCTACTCATACTCTCCATTCAATGGAAAGGAGTCTTTGGGGAATTCTTTATTCAAATCTATGTAATCTACTCATACTCTCCATTTACCATTCTTTTCGGGTACAACTACAATGTTAGCTTTCCTTGAGTCTTCTCGTGGCTTCTGAGCTTCTGTCATTTAATTTGTTTGCAAATGCTACTGCTGCCCGATTTTCAGGTACCCTTGGTAGCAGCATTATTTCTCGTTGAAACCTGTCTACAAATTCTCGGAGCAACTCCACGTCTCGGGTTTCTGATAACCAAATAATATGGTAATAATTGTAAGTAAATTCGTAAATAGAAAGTAGAAAGATGCGTAAAAAGTAAGTATATTTCAATAGTGGTTCGAACGTGTCCTTACAAGTTATATTTTACTCCTTTTTATAGGGAATTTATTAATATAACGTCTACACTTTTCAGTGATTGAGCATTAATGGCTAATAATGGCATTAATGTTATGTTACAATGACTAATCGTAACTTTTGCATGAAGATTATGTAACATTTTGGCTCATTAATTTACAATCCCCGAATCTTCCCTTTATTTCGTCTTGATTCGTTCTGACTGTGTCTCTTTTCCTTCTCAATTAGGTTGAGATTCCCGTATCTGATTACCTATTAAGTATGTTGTTCCGTTCCTCTTTGACTCGTACCTCTTCATAAAGTCTCGTCCAGTTGTCATGTTGTCATTGCTCCACATAGATTGCTGAGTCATCATAAGTATTACACATGTGAAGATCATTTTTATCAATATAACCATGGCTGACCTCCTTGGTATATAAGTTAAATCTGGATATAGCTTAGGGTTATAGTCTTTTATCGTATTGCTACTAACCTTACTAGCACCAACTCCTTGTCAGTTTCATGACAACTTTTACCTTATTGAAGACATCACCTCTTGTCATCAGTAAAAAGTCTTTAACATATTTATGATAGTTGTAACTTGTTACATTCTTGACTTAGGTCATCTAGGTATTACCTCTGTCACGAACCAAAACTTAGCCTGTAGTGATAGAGCCTAACGTGGTACTAGGCAAGCCGACACCTCAAAACACTTCCAATATTTTTAAATAAAAAATGAACTAACACGGGTCTAAATAATTAAAGCTCTCATAAAATGGATAGAAAGTCGAAACTCAAAACGGAAGTTCCCAAAACTAGGATGTCACTAAGTACATGAACGTCTATACAACATAAGTCTGAAAATGTTCTCTATGAAAAGTTGAAACTAAATACATAAAATTGAAAGATAGAGAAGGAGATTCAAGGTTTGCGAACGCCGGACGGTTACCTCGAAATCTCCGAATGATCAAGTTGCTTGAATAATCAACACCCACCATGTCCAAAAAGGCTTGGATCTGCATACAAAGTGCGTGTAGCTTGAGTACAACCAACTCAGTAAGTAACAAGACTAAATATTGGGTTGAACGTAGTGACAAGCTTCACGGTGAAATTCAATCACAGAAAATACAGCACATGAATGTAGGCATGCTCTCAAGTTCAACATTTATAGCCAAAATAGTTAATTCATGTCAAGTTCAATTGAAACAGGATATAATATCTCTCAAAAACTACATAACATTGATATATGCCAACTGAAATATAACAGTAATGAAATAAAGTGCATATTCTCAGAGTAACAGTCATTCAATCCTCCCATTCACTCAAACCTCACAAACACTCATTACTCACAGTCTCTCAATTCTCCCAGTCGCTCGGCCCTCGTGCTCGGCACTCGCACTTGCACTTAGTAGGTATATGCACTCACTATGGGTGTGCAGACTCCAGAGGGACTCCTTTATCCCAAGCATTATAATAAGCCAATCGTGGAATTAATCAATATGCTACGTCGTGCATACCGATCCCAATAAACATCCATACAATCAGGCCATCGGCCTCACTTAGTTATCTATCTCTCCAGTCTCTCGGGCTCTTAATAATCATGATAATCAGCCCAAACAACGACGATATAATGTATAAACAAAGAACATCAGATACCGAGATATAATATGCAAGTAAAAACTGTTGCTGAGTAAGAAATGACAATTTAAAAGATAATTCAACATGTAACATGACCTTTGTGGGTCCCTAACGTACCAACACATAGCCTAAGCATGATTTCTAACATCATTTGTAGTTTAATTTCTGTAACGCATGAAGAATATACGGATAACAACAGATTATTCAACTATAGAGTTTCATGGAATTGACCAAGTCATCATTACTATGGTGCACACCCATACGCCTATCACCTAGCATGTGCATCACCTCAACACCAATCACATGACACGTAATTCAAGGTTTCATACCCTCAGAACCAAGTCTAGAACTGTTACTTACCTCAAACCATGCAAATTCCTACTCCAACACGCCCTTGCCTTGTGAATCGACCTCCAAATGCCTCGAATCTAGCCACCCATAGTTAGATACAGTGAAACCGAGCTAAAGGAATCAATTCCATAGGAAAATACTAAGTTATAAATCAAAAGTCAAAAGTTGACTCCAAAGTCGGGCCTAGGGCCCATGCCTCGGAATCCAATAAAAGTCACAAAATTCGGAAGCCCATTTCTCCACGAGTCCAATTATACCAAATTTACCAAAATCCAACACCAAATCAACACCCAAATCCCCAATTTAAACTCTCCAAATCCCTAGCATCATAATCCCAAATTACACCTCAAAACCACACAATCTAGATGGAAAATTCAATGGGAAAACATAATTATTGAATAAATTTGACGACAAGTGATTCACCTCAAGAAACCCTTCGAAAATCCTCTAAAACATTTCCTAAGCCCGACTTTGCAAAGTCCAAAATGAGAGAAATCACGAAACCTTCGAATTTAAGGTTCTATCGAGGGGTCTTCACTTCTGCGGACAATTTACCAGCACCTGTGGTCCCCCAGGTGCAAAAGAATTTCTCTTATGTGATGCCTACTCGACCCACAACCTTGCACACCTACGGACAAAATCTTTGCATCTGCGGGTGCGACCCTGCAAGACCTTGTATGCTTCTGCGACTCCAGCACAACCTACCCCCTTCCGCTTTTGCAGAGGACCATACGCAGATGCACCTTCGCATATGAAGAAACCTTTTCGATCCTGTGACCACTTCTTAATCCTCTCCAGGTCGCACATGCGCTTCCCAGCTTGCATATGTGAGCTCTCACCTGCGACCAATGCTCCACAAGTGCGACTACACCAGAAGACTCCCACCTTCAGCAATATTTCAAACTCCAACTTTGATCTGATAATCGTCTGAACACCACGCGCGGCCCCCTGGACCTCAGCCAAATATACCAAAGTCTTAAAACACGATATGAACTTACTCAAGCCTTCAAATCACATCAAACAATGCTTAAACCACAAATCGCACCCCAATTCAAGCCTATTGAAACTAAGGAATTCCAAGTTCTACAAACCATGCCGAAACCTATCAAATCACGTCCGATTGACCTCAAGTTTTTCACACAAGTCACAAATGATAAAACGGACCTACTTCAAATCCCGGAACCCCAATCCGAGCTCGGTAACTACAAAGTGCACTCTTAGTCAAACTCCAAATTTCCAACTTTTGCCATTTCAAGCCTAATTCAACTACGAACGTCCAAATCACTATACGGGCACACTCCTATGTCAAAATTCACCCAACAAAGCTAACAGAACCATCAAAACTCTATTTCGGAGTCATTTACCCACAAGTCAACATCCGGTCAACCATTTCAACTTAAGCTTTCAACCTTGAGATTAAGTGTCTCAATTCATTCCAAAACCTCCCCCGACCCGAACCAACTACCTCGAAAAGTGATATAATAACAATTTAGCAAAGAATGAACATTATATAGGGGAATAGGGAAACAACTGTCAAAACGACTGACCGCACCGTTACATC
This sequence comes from Nicotiana paniculata, assembly GCA_005239505.1. Classification (NCBI taxonomy): domain Eukaryota; kingdom Viridiplantae; phylum Streptophyta; class Magnoliopsida; order Solanales; family Solanaceae; genus Nicotiana; species Nicotiana paniculata. The sequence continues at coordinate 7,249 of ML367822.1, forward strand.
CTCCCATTCTTAAACAAACATTCCTCCTCGAACGGGTCTAGAAACGTACCGGGAGCCTCAAATAGGCATGGATATCTGCTCTGCATCTCCCCCTCGGTATCCCAAGTAGCCTTCTCAACTGGCTGACCTCTCCATTGCACCTTCACTAAAGTTATGTCCTTTGACCTCAACTTGCGAACTTGCCGATCCAAAATGGCCGTCGGCTCCACATCATAAGTCAAATCACCATCAAAATGAACTGTGTTAAAATCCAAAACATGAGAAAGATCGCCAACATACTTCCAGAGCATGGAAACATGAAATACTAAATGTACACTCGACAAAATAGATAGAAAGGAAAGCTTATAAACCACCTATCCAATCCTCTAATGTACCTCAAATAGCCCAATATACCGAGGGCTTGCCCTTCTTCCCGAACCTCATAACACCCTTCATGGGTGATACCTTGAGCAGTACCTTCTCCCCAACCATAAAAGCAACATCACGAACCTTCCTATCGGCGTAACTCTTCTTTCTAGACTGCGCTGTGCGAAGCCGATCCTGGATCAATTTAACCTTGTCCAAAGCATCCTTAAACCAAGTCAGTACCCAATATCCTAGACTCACCCCGCTCAAACCAACCCATGAGAGATTGACACCGCTTTCATACAAATCCTCATACAGAGCCATTTGAATGCTCAACTGGTAGTTGTTATTGTAGGAAAACTCTAGGAGCGGCAGAAACTGATCCCAAGAACCCCCAAATCAATGACACAAGTGTGTAGCTTATCCTCCAATATCTGAATAGTGCGCTCAGACCGTCCGTATGTCTGAGTGGGAAATGTTGTACTAAACTCAACCTAGGTCCCCAAGTCACGCTGCACTGCCTTCCAAAACTAACAGCGTTCCCTATTATGAAATGATGGGCACTGACACACCGTGAAGGCGGAGAATCCTGAAGATGTAAATCTCAACCAACTGCTCTGAAGAATAAGAGTCCCAACATGAATGAAGTACGCAGACTTGGTCACCCGATCCACAATTACCCAAATAACATCAAACTTCCTTGAAGTCTGTGGGAGCCCACTACAAAATCCATGTTGATACGCTCCCATTTCCACTCCGCAATATCAATCCTCTGAATAAAAACACCCAGTCTCTGATGCTCATACTTCACCTACTTACAATTTAGGCACCGAGATACAAACCCCTTTATATACGACCTTGCATCCTCAACACCTCATCATCCCCAATAGTAACATCCCTAGCATCACCGTGATGAACCGTTTCCTTAAGGACAAGAAAAAAAAGATCATCATATTGGTGCTCTCTTATAAGGAAGACCGAGAAACCACACAAGCTAGAACCCGGCTGGGCTCCGAAACATCTAATCTCACGAACTAGTTAGCCAAGTCCTGAACATCAACTGGAAGAGATCTCTTACCAGCGGAAATGAATGCAACGCTACCCATACTCACCGTCATTCTACTCAAGGTATCGGCCACCACATTGGCTTTACCGGGATGATATAGAAAAGTAATATCATAGTCCTTTAGTAGCTCCAACCATCTTCGTTGCCTCAAATTTAGACCCTTTTGTTTGAACAAGTGGTGGAGACTTTAATGATTGGTAAATATCTCTCAAGACACACCATAGAGATAATGCCTCCAAATCTTCAATGCATAAATGATGGAAACCATCTCCAAATCATGGACTGGGTAGTTCTTCTCACGAGGCTTCAACTGGCGCGAATCATAAGCAATCACTCTACCCTCCTACATTAAGACACGCTCAATACCAATCCTTGAAGCATCACCATACACTCTATAAGCGCCTGAAGCTGAAGGCAAAACTAGAACTAGAGCCTTGGTCAAGCAGTCTTAAGCTTCTGAAAGCTCTTTTCAAACTCACCCGACCACCTGAAAGGAGCACCCTTCTAGGTCAATTTGGTTAGGAGATATGCAATAGGTGAGAAACCCACCACGAAGCGAGGATAATAACCAGCCAAGCTGAGAAAGCTCCGAATATCTGTAGATGAGGACGGCATGGGCGAACTCTAAATCGCCTGTATCCTTCTTTGGATCCACCTGAAGCCCCTCACTGGACAGCACGTGTCCTAAGAACGCCACCGAAATAAGGCCAAACTCACACTTGGAGAACTTGGCATAAAGTTTCTCCTCCCTTAACTACTACAACACGATCCTCAACTGTTGTGCATGCTTCTCCTGGCTACGAGAGTGCACCAGGATATCATCAATGAATACTATGACAAACGAGTCGAGATAATGCTGAAATATACCGTTCATCGGATGTATGAATGTTGCTAGGGCGTTGATCAACCCAAAAGGCATCACGAGGAACTCATAATGACCATAACGGGTCCTAAATGTTGTCTTTAGAATATCCGAGTCCCAAATCTTTAACCGGTGATACCAAGACCTCAAATCAATCTTAGAGAACACCCTCACTCCTTGAAGCTGGTCAAATAAATCATCAAATGCGCGGTAAATGATACTTGTTCTTGAATGTAACTTTGTTCAACTTCCTATAGCCGATGCACATCTGCATGGTACCATCCTACTTCTTCACAAACAGAACCGATGCACCCCAAGGAAACACACTAGGCCTAATTAACTTAATGTTTAACATAAAGTATATATATATTTTCATGTATATCGCCTCATATTTTACTTTTATTTCGTGAATTTTAGATGTTAATTTTGATTATTTATTTTGATTTGTAGTGTTTTTATGTGTAGGAGTGATTTGGAAGCAATCGGGGACGAAACGTACAAAACTAGAGGCGAAACGCAAAAACCGGACATAAAGACAATTTTGGGTGCCACAGGTAGGGATGGGCGACACCTGTGGCGCTGGAGGCAGAAAAAAATTATGGGGCAGCGCCCGGCGCTACCCAGGGTGCCAGTGACGGGAAGTTTTTCTATTTTGCTCGGGATTCGGTTATTTCGACCCTAAACATTCCCAACACGTATAAAAGCAAGTCCAAGCTTATTTTTTCAAGGATTCACGCCACTTTAGAGGAGATATACACACGAAATTGCTAGGGAACAGAGGATTCTCAGTTTCTTCATCTTTTTCTAGTATTTACAATTGATTCAACACTTATGCAATTATTTGATTTTAGCGTGAGTGGCTAAACACCCATTGTTATGGGTTGTGATTTAGCCATGAATATTGTTATTCGACATTAGCTTAACCTTGATTATAGTTCACTCGATATATGGTTGTTTCTTCAATTCTGTGTTTAATTTCTTAATTATTTGGCCAGCAGTTAGGTTCTATATACTATCTATGCCATGCTTGGGAGAGCCGTGTCTAGATTAGAGAAGAGTTGAAGAGAGCGCGATCTTAACCCTTCAGGGGAGCGGGTTTGTGGTTAGGATAGGAATATACCTAGCCAACGTGCTTAATTTAATATCATAATCTTAATGCATTCTAATATATTAATTTCATAGGAATATAGGCGTTAATCTATTGAGAATAGGCGAGTAGTACTTCGGGAGAAGGCTATGAGAGCAATTATCGATTAATTAGCAACCATGAGTGAAGTATATGAAAGGGAGAGTTAATTAGAATGAAATACGAGTGGTGAATAGTTCACAACCCTGGAATATTTGTCTTTATTGAATACATAATAATCAACTCGTTACTTGATAATTTAGTTAATACTTATAATTTTAGTTTAATATAATCATACTCTTGGCCTTTGATTTTGACCGGATAGAATAATAATTTCAATGATTAGTGAGTAGTTTAATACAATTCTGTATGGTTTTGACACTCAACTTATCATTATATTACTTGTCGACCACGTATACTTGCGTGTGCGTTTGGGACCAACAAGTTTTTGGAGCCGTTGCCGGGGATTTGAATAAAGATTACTTTCTAGTTTTCACTTTAGTTGTTTATTTCATATCTAATCCCAGGAACTTTGATTGAATGCGTAGGTTCAGAAGCCAGGACAAACTTGACGGCTTTGACCCCGAACCTGAGAGAACATTTCACAGGAGGTTGAGGGAAGCAAGGGATACAGACAATATTTAGGACCTCATTCAATTTCCTGTGAACATGGCAGAGGAAAAACACATGGTTGTTCAGGAGGTAGCAATGCCCAGTATTGCTAATGTTACCTCNTAGAGCATGATCCAGCTACTTCATGCAAACGGGCAGTTTATGGGTCTTCTACACGAGGATCCACAACAGCACATTCTGAACTTCTTGGAGATTAGTGATACTTATATCACTATGTGAACAACTATTTTTTGACCACACCCTATACTATTTTTTGCTACAAATATTAAGGTTATATCTAATCTTAATATGTTAAATTTTTATC
>ML367823.1:0-10806 GCA_005239505.1 Nicotiana paniculata
TATACCTCGAACATAAGGTCATACATTCAGCTGCTAAATATCCCTCTGCGATAGAACCTTCTGTGCAAGCTCTATTACGAATAAATGGTTTCAAAAAGTATATATATCGCTCTATTGGATACATGCATCGATATTGAGAAGGTCCAGCAATCTTAGCTTCATTCGCTAAATGAATTGGCAAGTGCTCAATTACATCAAAAGATGTAGGAGGAAAGACTTTTTCTAGCTTGCACTCAGTTATTTGGATTTGGGCATCTATCTGCTCTAATTCATCCACACTTAAACATTTCGATCCAAGCACGTTGAAAAATAAAGATAATTCAACAAGCGATTCACACACAGGTTTACATAGCATACCCCGTAGAGCAAGTGGGAGCAAATGTTGTAGAGGAACATGGAAATCATGACTTTTTAAACCTGAAATTTTGCGATCTTTAAGGTTGACACACTGGGAAATATTTGATGAAAATCCATCTGGGACCTTTAAGTTCTTCAAGAAACTGAAAAACCTATGCTTCTCTTCAGGAGATAGTGTGTAACATGCTGCGGGTAAATCATATTTATCCCCAATTTGTATTGGATGCAATTCTTTCCTAATGTTCATTGCTTGCAAATCCAATCGAGTGTTTATGGTGTCTTTGGTTTTTCCTTTGATATTTAAGATTGTCCCCAAAATATTATCACATACATTTTTCTCAATATGCATTACATCTAAGTTATGCCGCAATGGAAGAGTTTTCCAATATGGGAGATCAAAGAAAATGCTCTTCTTATTCCAATTATCACCCCTACTCTCATGTGATATTTTTGTCTTCTTCTTTGGATCCTTTGTTAGTTGTAACCCGTCTAAATCAGCCACTTGATCAAGTATATCATCACCAGACAACTGTTTTGGTGGTAATCTTTGCTCCTTAGTTCCATCAAATGACGTTTTATCATTCCTCCATTTGTGATTAAGAGGAAGAAAGCGTCTATGGCCCATATAGCACTGTTTTTTTACAATTTTGTAACCTAATTGAGTGAGTTTCTTTAGTACAACATGGGCACGCTAGTTTTCCCTTTGTACTCCATCCAGACAAATTTGCATATGCCGGAAAGTCATTAATGGTCCATAATAAAGGTGCATGTAACATAAGGTTTTGTTTAGTTGACGCATCAAAGGTATCCACTCCATATTCCCATAATTCATTTAATTCCTCTATCAAAGGCTGGAGATAAACATCAATAGCGTCTCCAGGACTCTCAGGACCAGGAATAATCATCGACAAAATGAAATTTTCTTTCTTCATGCATAGCCAAGGTGGTAAATTATAAGGAATAAGTACCACAGGCCAAATGCTATACGGGGTTTTGGAATTTCCAAATGGTTGAAAACCATCGCTAGCAAGTCCAAGTCGAACATTACGAGGCTCAGATGCAAAAGATTGATGAAGTTCATCAAATGTTTTCCATGTTATTGAATCAGCTGGGTGCCTCATTATTCCATCATCAACTCTTTTATCATCATGCCATCTCATCAGAGAAGATATTTTCGAGGACATAAATAATCTTTGAAGTCTTGGATTTAGAGAAAAATAACGTAAAATCTTGTATGGTATCTTTTTCCCACTTTTAAATTTGGTTTCCCCACTACGTTTATCCTCCTTCCATCTAGATGCACCACAAACTTTGCAAGACTCAAGAGACTTATCATCCTTCCAATATAACATACAATCATTCTTACATGCATCAATCTTCTTGTAAGAAAGCCCTAGGTGTCGAATTACCTTCTTTGCTTCGTAATATGAATCTGGCAAGTTTTATCCATCCGACAATAAATCTTCCTTCAAGAGCTTCAACAACATTGTAAATGACGCATTACTCCAATTACCGATACATTTAATATGAAGCAACTTTACCAAAGTAGAAAGTTTAGAAACTTTTGAATCTTGGTACAATGGTTTCTCAAAATCCTTTAAGATCCTATAGAATCTTTTTGCTTCAATATTTGGTTCCTCCTCAAATAGCCCATCACCATCATTGTTCATATTGTCTCCTTCAAAAGTGGGATATAAATCTCTTAAAATTTCATGTATTTCATCCTCATCATCACCCTCTTCAATGATATTATCATCAATGATATTATCATCAATGATATTATCATCTACAAATTCATAATCTGAAGAGGGCTCGCCTAATCTCTCCCCATGGTGATACCAAAGGGTATAATTTTGGACAATTCCGTGTACGATTAAATGTGACCTAACCAACTCACGTGTTCCTGAAATTGCATTACAACATTTGACACATGGACAACGTATTTCACGTGTTTCTCCCAATCTTTGAAAAGCATAATCCAGAAAGTTCTCCACCCCAATTATGTAAGCGTTATCAAGTCGATCATGAATAAGTTTCATCCATTGCTTATCAGGTGCCATAATCTGGTACATGCACAAAATTAATATACATATATACTCAACCAAAAAATATCAGTATAGCGATGAGCAAGAAATAAACATAAGAGAACAATATCATATTAGTCACCTTTACTTATGTTAGTCAATCTACTTTCAAAGATTATTTTTATAATCCATTTGAATAATTTAAAAAGATCTAAAGCTTAAGATTAATGTAGTAGCATATGCTAGACTTAAAAGATCAATATATATATATACTAGAAGAGGAAGCCTGTGCTAACACAGGTCCAACATAGCACGGGTCCAACATGTTAGATGTTGATCAAGAATGACCTATACATACGATAAACAATGGCATAAGGAAATTCGTATCATTTAGGGTACCAATACGATATGTAAGCACTTCATGAAGGATAAGAAATTCATGTTAACAACGTGGAAAAAAAAAACAACAAATTCATGTTTTCACTTTTTGGTCTTACAGAAGAGGAATAAGAAAATCATAACTCTCCTCTTAAAAGAAAAATATAAGACACACAAATAGCTTATACATGTTAACTATGTTATCCTTCATAAAATAAATTTTAACGGATACTAAAAACAATTGAGATCAACTAACATAAAACACTATGTTTGAACAGTAAAAAAATATTTATGAATATATAAACAAACTTCTCTACCTGACAGTGAGCGATTTTAATTGAAAAGAGAGCAAAAACTAAATTTTGACAGTTTTGTGGTACTTGTTTTCCTTTTTGGCATGGAACAGGCGAAGGGCTTCTCAAAACCTGCACAAACAACATATAAAATTTAGTCAGCATCTTTCAGCTATAAAAGCAATTNGATTAATGTAGTAACATATGCTAGACTTAAAAGATCAATATATATATATATATATATATATATATATATATATATATATATATATATATATATATATATATATATATATATATACTAGAAGAGGAATCCTGTGCTAAGCACAGGTCCAACATAGCACGGGTCCAACATGTTAGATGTTGATCAAGAATGACCTATACATACGATAAACAATGGCATAAGGAAATTCGTATCATTTAGGGTACCAATACGATATGTAAGCACTTCATGAAGGATAAGAAATTCATGTTAACAACGTGGAAAAAAAAAACAACAAATTCATGTTTTCACTTTTTGGTCTTACAGAAGAGGAATAAGAAAATCATAACTCTCCTCTTAAAAGAAAAATATAAGACACACAAATAGCTTATACATGTTAACTATGTTATCCTTCATAAAATAAATTTTAACGGATACTAAAAACAATTGAGATCAACTAACATAAAACACTATGTTTGAACAGTAAAAAAATATTTATGAATATATACACAAACTTCTCTACCTGACAGTGAGCGATTTTAATTGAAAAGAGAGCAAAAACTAAATTTTGACAGTTTTGTGGTACTTGTTTTCCTTTTTGGCATGGAACAGGCGAAGGGCTTCTCAAAACCTGCACAAACAACATATAAAATTTAGTCAGCATCTTTCAGCTATAAAAGCAATTGTAATATCCGTTAAAACAAACTGACAGAAGAAGATGTACAACATCCACAATGTCCCTATCTTTAAATTCCCAAAATCAGAAACAATGTAGTTGCACCTAGGTATTTCTTTCCGAATATCAAAAATCATATAAGAATTCCAGACAATGATGTACAAAAGACAGCAAGAATTATCCAAATTANTGAAGAATAAGAAATTCATGTTAACAACGTGGAAAAAAAACAACAAATTCATGTTTTCACGTTTTGGTCTTACAGAAGAGGAATAAGAAAATCATTACTCTCGTCTTAAAAGAAAAATATAAGACACACAAATAGCTTATACATGTTAACTATGTTATCCTTCATAAAATAAATTTTAACGGATACTAAAAACAATTGAGATCAACTAACTTAAAACACTATGTTTGAACAGTAAAAAAATATTTATGAATATATACAACAAACTTCTCTACCTGACAGTGAGCGGTTTTAAGTGAAAAGAGAGCAAAAACTAAGTTTTGACAGTTTTGTGGTACTTGTTTTCCTTTTTGGCATGGAACAGGCGAAGGGATTCTCAAAACCTGCACAAACAACATATAAAATTTAGTCAGCATCTTTCAGCTATAAAAGCAATTGTAATATCCGTTAAAACAAACTGACAGAAGAAGATGTACAAAATCCACAATGTCCCTATCTTTAAATTCCCAGATCAGAAACAATGTAGTTGCACCTAGGTATTTCTTTCCAAACATCAAAAATCATATAAGAATTCCAGACAATGATGTACAAAAGACAGCAAGAATTATCCAAATTAATAGAAAAACCAACATCGAACAAAACATGGACAACTTTCAAAGAAATCCAGAATAGAAAGGCAAAAGACGGGGCAAGAAAGAAAGAAACAGGGGAAAAAACTTACCAGACTTAACATACACACTAGAGCGTAAAAGATTGTAGCAAATATACTATAAAATCAGGAAAAAATAGAATTTATGAAAGAATTTTGAACATAGAAAGTGAAAAAATTCCATGAAGATCCAGAAACATCACATGAATTTAAAAACTCACTCAAAGAAGATGACACCTTGAACTCTTGAAGTAGTGAAGCAAGAAAAAAAATGCAGAGAGCAACCAAAGAAAGAGAAGAGACGGAAAACTGTAGAGTTATAGTGTATCAGAAATATTGAAGTAAACGTGATTTGGTAAAGGGACAGTGGTAAACGTGGTTTGGTAAAGAATCTGGTGCAAGAATGAAAGCCTTCTACTGGAAGAACTAACGGTGTTTGCTATGTGCATGACCTACAGATCCAGCTATAATCGACTATTAGTGTTTTAAAGAGCTTCTTCTGAAGGCATAAGAAGAAAAAGTAAAAAGATGAGAACGATGGGGTGTTATCTACAAAAAATGAGACAAAATATAACAACAAATAAAACAACATACAACAACCATATGTCACATTCATATACAATAAAGAAAGAAAGAACAACTAAAATCAGTTACGGTTCCTAAACAACATTAGACTTGCATCCTTTCAGTACAGTAATCAAGATGCAGATTGGTTTAACCACAATCAGCACAAGCAAAATTCTCTAATACTATCTGAATAGTTTTATCGAAGTGTGTGAAATCATCATTACCTCCTAAATGAACATATGAACATCTCATATTCTCCTAAGACAATTGTAAGTTGAGGTTTACTCTTCTCTGACTCACCAAGGAGGAGTGCCAGGACTCTAGCAAGGTAAAAGTAAGCCAAATGTGGTATTCATGCCTAAGGATAGTCATATAGCAAGATGATATAAGGATTAAAAGGATAACAAGGTCATCCAACAAAAAAGCTTGAAAGAGAAAGAAGAAGAAGCATATAATTAACATTACAAATATAAGGAGACAAACAAATATTAAAGATTTACATCCAATTAGGGTAAGCATATACTAATTCAGAAATAATATACAACAATATTTTATTTCTATGATATTCAAGATGGTGAAATTTTAACTGAGCAGAGCAATGATGTCTGACTTTCCAAACGAATTCGGGGCGCCTTGTTGCAGGCCTATTAAGTCAGTTAGCTTATTTGTATCTATATCTTCTTCTTAACGATGTTCTCAAAGAAACTACGAAGAAGAGATTTAGCTGTAGTCATGATGCATTCCAGTTCAACTGGGGATTGATCAATGGGTAAGTGAGTGAGAAGCGCAGCACAACACCATACAGTAGCATCACTTTAAGGGATACGGAAACCACTCTATCAAGCAAGTGGTGCAATAAAATATGTTATATTGAAACTTCTTACAGCTATGCTTTAGTAGAACACACCCAAAAATTATGATTTTATAAAACAATATTGTTCTTAAAACTGGTAGAGCACCAACATTAAACACCTAAAGCTCATTGACTGAAGATGAAGGGAACAAAAATCTCTGAAATAATTCACATAATTTAAGTGATATGTGCCTCGTTAAAATGCTCTTTCCACATATTTAACTAAATTGAAGCTTTTGTATTCGTATGGACTTCTCGCCAACAATGCATTACTGTTAGTCTACATTTTTTTATTCTTTTTTTATTGTCCATAATCAAAGACCATAGGAAATGCATTAATCTACCTTGCATTCAAAAAATTAGTGATACACCCAAACTTCTAGCTAACTCATAAGATCTAATTATAATTATGCATACTAATAATTTCAAATCAGTGAGAGTCCTACAAGACAGAATGCAGAGCACTGAAACCTAGTGCACTGACCCACTTGTCCCATGTACAGGGTCCATTTGTCTCACCACATCAAACCAAGGATAGGGAAAATGAATGGAATCATGGATATAGCTCAACCCCAAACCTGTCCAGTTATTTCCAACAATGCTTCAGGTATTGCTTCTCCCTCTCCTAGTATCCTTCCAATAATCTATCTTAATTTCTCGTTGGTTTAATAGACTCATTTATCTCACAGCAATCATATTTTCTATGGTTGATTCTGCTATTTCAAACTGCATTTATGCAAATCAGCAGTTATACCAGTAGCAGCAAAATCAACAGGCAGAAAACTCATATACCATTACACTTTTCACTATTTGAGACAAAAGCAGGATGAAAAATATTCTTGATTTTCTATCCATATTCTCTACTATGAAGGCACCACAACTAAATTCACACCAGGAGGTCAATAAAAGGAGTCACCAGTTATAAGTTATAACTATCACCATACATACATATTAGACATAACAAGAAAAAGTTACTAACAGAATACAAGGAAACAAGAGCCTTGTGAAAAAAATACACTGTGAAAGTGAATATTTTTATAAGCTGCAAGTTGCATGACCAACTTCTCCCTCATCCTAGTCTTTTCACTCATGGTAGAACAATCAAATAATAACTTTCATATATAAGTAGAATATTCAAACTTCATCAATGTGAGGGGAAGCTCAAAAGTTGATAGTTCCAAGAAGGAGAAATACTGATACTTTTACTATGTTTTCCTACTCTAGGAAGTTGGAAATAAAACTTTACTGGAGTACTTTCTGTAACAGTTTTATCAAACAAATAAATTTGGAAGAAAAGCAACATATGTTCTTGACAGAGAGTTTGGGAAATTATGCTATGAACCTTGGTGACTTGATTCCGCTATTAGCTACTACTATTGACTTTTTGGGACCACAAAGACACAACTAATGCAACTATTTTCCCTCTATCCCATGGATGCTTGACTTTTTAATACCTATATCACCCATTGTTAGCACATTTATGATGAGGGTAATTATGCTCTAGTGATCTATGCTTCAAGGCAAGTTTTTCCACCAATGAGAAGTAAGGTGTCCAATATCTCTGCAAGTCAATTTAGTTTGACAGGAGCGATATAGATTAGAACGTTGCTTCCCATGGACTGTCATGGACTCACATCACAATTAAACTTACTTTGTGAAGTAAATTTTATGCTTTGATTATAATAAAAACATCACGAAAATAGTAAGAGATCTTCTCATGGTAAAAGCTATTCATTAGGGGAAAAAATACTTTTAAGTAAAAACTTTCTTTATACATGTGTGTGCATTGGCTTTATGTTGCTTGTAACCAGAATGTGTAGAGTTGTGTGCCATTTGTAGTTTTTCGAGCTAAATTCCAATTACCAATAATAATGTTATAGTAATTTAAGAGCATAGAACAACAACTAAAATAAAGTGTGACAAGGAGATTGATACGTTACTGCATGCTATGCGACTAATTGAACTCAAATTCAGAAAATTTAGCACATAACTGATATTCAAAACAACGGTCTGCTCAACTGACACCCAGCCCCCTACGTACAACTCAATATCAAATCCATTCTTGGATTCTACTGCTCCTATTTTTTTACCCTTTTTCTTGCAATTACTGTCCCAATATTCTAGCTAACGAACATTTACTTCTCTTTTCTGATAAATTAAATTAAAAATAGCAATATTCAGTTGAACACATTTATTTGTGAATTAAAAACAGAATTCTAACATGTCTCATGAATTCTTAATGAAAAAAGTTACAGACTTAGAGAGATCCAAGCAAACATCAACCATCCTAATTCATTACACAGATTGAATAAACTATGACTCTCTTTAGTAAAATTACTTCTTATATATATATTCTGGAAAAACAACAACAAGGAAATGAATCAGTCCATCATTATAATTAAATAAAAATAAAAGAAGCTAAAGTATATTGTACAGTACCAACACCAAATTTCTGTTCATTTTTGGGAGTCACGTATAAAACCCCAAAACACCAACCAAGCTCAAGCATGATCCATGACCGAAGATCGACAAGTCAAAAACTAAATATATATTTTTGTTATATATATATGTATATGAAAAAAACTTAACTCCAAAAGCAGAGGAGTAATAGCCGAAAATCAGAGAAAAAAACTTAAATCTTTGTATATCTCTTCCTGTAATCTTTTTTCTGGAATTTGAAACGCAAACAGAAAATCAAAAAAAGAATACCTAAAAGCAGAGAAGAAAATTTGCCCTTAAAACCCTAGATTTTCACTCACTTTTTCTGTTCAAAACTTAATAATTGAATTTGAACAGCCATGGTTTAGAACTGGGGTTTCATCTAAACTAAAATTAACATAAAAAGGGTACAATTTTGAAACTTACCTTGATGAAAAGAAACGTGAGCAGTTGTTGTCAATGGAAGTGACCAGGAATTTCTCCAATACGATGAGATTGACGACTGAACACTAGTAATTTTGCTGAATTTTACTTGCCCTTCAAAGAGAAATAGCAGTTTCACGATGAATTTTTCTTGTCCTTCTTGCAGAAATAGCAGTTTCAGTTTCTACATTTTAGGAGAAATTAGTGCTCTGTTGGAGAAATTAGCGCTCTGTTGGAGAAATTAGCGCTATGCCGTTGGAGATAGAAGCGTTCTGTACGTTCTGAGGGTTTCCTTCTTTTTGGGGGAAGGTTGGCGGATTGGTCTAGGAAAAAAGAGGGAAATGTTTAGCGCCACTTTTTATTAGTTAATAAAAACGAGTTATGTTATACTTTAAGGGACAAATACTATCTCCTCGTTAATATTGAGCTAATAATTAATTTCAACGACCGGAAATTTTTTTGGTTGCTATAAGTACACTTATAACGACCGAATTTTAATCCCTTCGTTGAGAAATGGTCGTTAAAAATCAAATTTCCTGTAGTGTATGACATCCTCTTCTTCTGAATCACTATCCTTTTGTTGCGTTGCCTTATTACATGTCACACTGGTTGGTTCATCAAGACAGGAAATAATAATGCTGTATAGATAAAGATATGAGAGAAAATGGTAATAATAAATATCGATCTATTGAAACATAAAAGCGATTTTCAATAATTTAAACAACGTTTCTGGAACGCTGGAGATTTTGTTTAAAACAAATGCAAAAAGGGAAATCATTTTCTTAGAAAACAACAAAATAAACAATGCTTTTCAGCCTTGCTACCCCGGGACTCGTCGGGCCATGGATGGTCTGATAGTCCAATTCTTGAGGAATGATCCTCTCTCTATATCTCGGATGGTAGGGCCTTCCTCCTCCTCCTCAACAATTACACAACATATGACGTCGGTCTGCTGGAAAGTCTGACTCAGGTGTGGTAAAGGCTACTCAAGTGGATAGTATGGACCACGCCACGGTGGTGACCAGTCATTGTATTCTTGCCAGGGGTACTGATACCCTAGCCCAAAGGTTGTACCATGACGTTTCAACTGTATTGGCTTGGAGATACCCTGAAGGTTTTTGTCAAGACCCTTATCGGGTCCATATCCTCTCCACGCTAGTGTAAGGACCGTAACATTTTCTAGTTTTAAAATAATGTCCGAATGAGTCCCCGAGTTGTTTTTATTGTGGAAATTTTAAAACGGACCTACATTGAGCAAAAAGTACCCCGAAACTTAAAGAATAAAATTTTCCAGAAAGTAGGTGTTATGCGACGCACTATGCGATCGCATAACATATATGTGGACCGCATAATTGTCGCATACACGGGCAGATCACTGCCCCATTTGAGGTCAACTATGCGGTCAAATATGCGATCGCATTTCAGTTCTGCGGACCGCATAACTGTCGCATTGTTACCTTTGGTTTTGGGAGGGAAGTTATGCGACGCATTATGCTATCGCATAACGTGTATGTGGACCGCACAATGGTCGCATACCTGGGCAGTGTGTTTCGAATTTTGGCCCATCTTGAGGGCCATTATGAGGCTGGTTCTGCGGAGCGCATGTCAGGAATGCGATCGCATTCCTAACCGCATTCTTGTGTCGGCCTTCTATTTTTCTAATTTTAACACCCGACCCCAGTTCATTAAAAACATCCCTCCCCTTCATTTTTAACCATTTTTCTGAGATATTAGAGAGAGTAAAGAGTGGGTTCTAGA
>MDKI01051148.1:0-14707 GCA_005239505.1 Nicotiana paniculata
TGGTCGCAATTGCGATCATGCCTGCCCAACTATACCTTCACATTTGCGATGCTGGCTTCGCAATTTGCGAAGCCTGTAGATCAGCCACACCAGCAGATTCCAAGTCCAAAAATAAAGTCTGTGGCCTATCCAAAACTCACCCGAGCCCTCGGGGCTCCAAACCAAATATACACACTACCTCGAGAACATCCGATGAACTTATCCGTGCGATCAAATTGCCAAAATAACATCATATACATCAAATTAAGCCTAAAAATCCATGATTTCTATCAAATTTCATAAAACTTCAAATTTTCCATTTTAAGTCCGAAACACGTCAAACGAGATCCGTTTTCAACCAAACTTTACAGAAAGGACTTAAACCATATATAAGACCTGTACCAGGCGCCGGAACGAATATACGGGCCCGATACCATCACTTTCTAATCAGATTTCATTTTCAATCTCCTTAAATATTTCCAGAAAACAATTTTACTCAAAAATTCATTTCTCGGGCTTGGGACCTCGGAATTCGATTCCGAGCATACGCCCAAGTTCCATATTTTCCAACGAACCCACCGAGACCGTCAAATCATGGGTCCAGGCCCGTTTACCCAAAATGTTGACCGAAGTCAAATTTATTCATTTTAATATCAAAACTTAGCATTTTTCACAAAATTTCATATTTAAGCTTTCCGGTTACGCACCCGGACTGTGTACGCAAATCGAGGCAACCTTAATTGAGGTTTCCAAGGCCTCGAAATCATGGAATGGGTAAGAGAACAGGTGATGACCCTTTGGGTCGTCACATTCTCCACCTCTAAAACAACTGTTCGTCCTCGAACGGACAGAAGAAAGAAGTACCTGAGTCAGGGAATAGATGAGGGAAACGGCTGCGCATATCGGATTCGGACTCCCAGGTCGATGCCTCAGGAGGCTGACCTCTCCACCGAACACGAACAGAAGGGAAACTCTTGGATCTCAACTGACGAACCTGCTTGTTTAGAATAGCGACCGGTTCCTCCTCATAAGATAAGTCCTTGTCCAATTGGACTGAACTGAAATCCAACACGTGCGGCGGGTCACCGTGATACCTCCAGAGCATCAAAACATGAAATATCGGATGAACTCCTACCAAGCTGGGAGGTAAGGAAAGCTTATAAGCAACCTCCCTAACACGCCTCAATATCTCAAAAGGGCCAATAAACCTCGGACTCAACTTGCCTTTCTTCCCAAATCTCATAATGGGCTTCATATGCGAAACCCAAAGCAGAACCCACTCTCCGACCATATATGAAACATCATGAACCTTTCGGTCCGCGTAACTCTTCTGTCTGGACTGGGCTGTACGGAGTCTATCCTGAATCACCTTGACCTTTTCCAATGCATCCTGAACCAGCTCTGTGCCCAATAGCCTGGCCTCACCTGGCTCAAACCAACCCACCAGGGATCTGCACCTCCTACCATATAAAGCCTCATACGGCGCCATCTGAATGTTGGATTGATAACTGTTGATGTAAGAAAACTCTGCCAATGCCAAGAACTGATCCCAAGACCCTCCAAACTCAATCACACACGCACAGAGCATATCCTAAAGAATCTAAATAGTGCTCTCGGACTGTCTGTCCGTCTGGGGGTGAAATGTTGTGCTCAACTCCACCCTGGTACGTAATTCCTGCTGAACGGCTCTTCAGAACCATGAAGTGAACTGAGTACCTCTGTCTGAAATAATAGAAACTGGAATACCATGCAGACGAACGATCTCCCGAATATAAATCTCCGCCAACCGCTCCGACGAATAAGTAGTCAGTACTGGAATGAAATGGGCTGATTTGGTCAGCCGATCCACAATCACCCAAATAGCATCATGCCTCCTCAAAGTCCAAGGAAGTCCAACCAAAAAGTTCATGGTGATACGCTCCCACTTCCACTCTGGAAGCTCAATCTGCTGAAGTAACCCTCCCGGTCTCTGATTCTCACATTCGACCTGCTGACAGTTGAGGCACTTGGCTACAAACTCTGCTATATCCTTCTTCATTCTTCGCCACCAATAGTGCTGCCTCAAATCCTGATACATCTTCTCAGTACCCGGATGGATGGAATACCGCAAACTATGGGCCTCTGCTAAAATCAACTCCCGAAGCCCATCAACATTGGGCACACAAATCCGGCCTTGCATCCTCAATGCCCCATCATCTCCAATGGTCACATCTCTGGCATCAACGTGATGGACCGTGTCCTTGAGGACAAGTAAATGAGGATCATCATACTGCCTCTCCTTGATACGATCATATAAGGAAAACCGAGAAACCACACAAGCTAATACCCGGCAAGGCTCAGAAAGATCCAATCTCATGAACTGACTGGCTAAGGACTGAACATCTACGGCTAGAGGCCTCTCAGCTGCATGAAGGTATGCCAAACTCCCCAAACTCTCTGCCTGGCGACTCAAGGCGTCGGCCACCACATTGGCCTTCCCCGAGTGGTATAATATAGTGATGTCATAGTCCTTTAGAAACTCTAACCATCTACGCTGGCGCAAATTTAGATCCTTCTGCCTGAATATATGCTGCAAACTCCGGTGGTCAGTATAAATCTCACAAGGCACACCGTACAAATAATGACGCCAGATCTTCAAAGCATGAATAATGGCAGCTAACTCAAGGTCGTGGACAGGGTAATTCTTCTCTCGTATCTTTAACTGTCTGGACGCGTAGGCAATCACCCTACCGTCCTGCATCAACACCGCTCCAAGGCCAACTCGCGAGGCATCACAATAAACCGTATAAGACCCCGAACCAGTAGTCAATATCAAGATTGGGGATGTAGTCAAAGCTGTCTTGAGCTTCCGAAAGCTCGCCTCACACTCCCCTGTCCACTGAAATGGAGCACCATTCTGGGTCAATCTAGTCATAGGGGCTGCAATCGATGAAAATCCCTCCACAAAACGGCGGCAGTAACCTGCCAAGCCAAGGAAACTGCGAATCTCTATAATTGAGGACGGCCTAGGCCAACTCTGCACGGCCTCTACCTTCTTCGGATCCACTCGAATGCCCTCACTCGATGCCACGTGGCCTAAGAACGCCACATAACTCAACCAAAACTCACATTTTGAGAACTTTGCATACAACTTGTTCTTTCTCAAGGTCTGAAGCAGTGTCCTCAGGTGCTGCTCATGATCTTCCCGACTCCGGGAGTAAACAAGAATATCATCTATGAAAACAATGACGAACGAGTTGAAATACGGCCTGAACACACTGTGCATCAAATGCATAAATGTTGTGGGGGCATTAGTCAACCCGAATGACATAACTAGAAACTCATAATGGCCATACCGAGTCCTGAAAGCAGTCTTCGGGATATCCGGCTCCCGAATCTTCAACTGATGGTAACCTGAGCACAAATCAATCTTCGAAAATACATGTGCACCGTGAAGCTGGTCAAATAGATCATCAATACGAGGCAAGGTATAATGGTTCTTCACTGTAGCCCTGTTCAACTGGCGATAATCAATACACATGCGCATAGAACCATATTTCTTCTTCACAAATAAGACAGGAGCACCCCAAGGTGAAACACTGGGTCGAATAAAACCCTTATCAAGAAATTCTTGTAACTGATCCTTCAATTCAGGAGGAGCCATACGGTAAGGAGGAATGGAAATGGGCTGGGTGCCCGACAACAAATCAATCCCAAAATTAATGTCTCTATTGGGCGGCATGCTCGGAAGATCAGCTGGAAACACATCGGGATAATCTCGTACCACTGGAACTGAATCAATAGAAGGGGTATCAACACTGACATCTCTCACATAAGCCAAATACGTGGCACACCCCTTCTCAACCATACGTTGAGCTCTAAGAAAAGAGATAACTCTACTGGGAGTGTGATATAAAGTACCACTCTACTCAACACGTGGAATACCTGGCATAGCCAGCGTCACGGTCTTGGCATGACAATAAGGAATAGCATAATGGGGCGACAACTAGTCCATGCCCAAGATAATATCAAAATCCACCATATCGAGTAACAATAAGTCCGCACTGGTCTCAAAACCACGAATAGTAACCAAACACGACCGATAAATGCGATCCACACTAAGAGAATCTCCCACAGGAGTAGAAACATAAACAGGAGAACCCAAAGAATCTCGGGCTATACCCAAATGCGCAGCAAAATAAGAAGACACATAAGAATACATGGAGCCTGAATCGAATAGAACCGATGCATCTCTGTGACAAACCAGTATAATACCTGTGATGACAGAATCGGAGGCAACAACCTCGGTACGAGAAGGAATAGCATAATATCTGGCCTGGCCTTTCCTCCCCCTCGAGGGAAACCTCTACCTCCCCGACCTCCACCCCTAGCTGGCTGGGCAGGTGGGGTAGCAGCTGGAGCTGTGATCATGGCCTGAGAACTCTGCTGAACACGTTGTGGCTGAAAGGTCTGTGAAGATGCACCCCTACCAAGTCTGGGGCAGTCCCTAACCGCATGGCGTGTATCGCCACACTCGAAACAAGCTCTGGGAGGACGTGGTGGTTGTGACTGGCTAGGTCCAGGTCTGCTAGACTGGCCTCTGAAAGCACCTCGCGCAGAAGGCGCGCTAGAAACTGGAGGTGCATAATAAGGCTCCTGAGGCCTGGGTGGAGCTGGTGTACCGCTGGCTACCGGAAGAGCTGAATGAACTGGGAGGACCATATAACCCCTACCATGTTGACCTGCTGCTAGGGTACGGGCACCAGAGTAGTGGCCCGACTCTCGAGACCTCTTGGCCTCTCTCTCCTCTCGTTCCCTAGTGAGCATACCCTCGATCCTCCTAGCAATGCTCACTACCTGCTGATAAGGAATGTCCATCTCCAACTCTCGAGCCATGCTAGATATGATGGGTGGGATAAGACCCTCAATGAACCGGCGAACCCTCTTGCGGACAGTAGCAACCAAAGTCGGTGCATGCCTAGCCAATCTGGTGTAACGGATAGTATATTCTGAAACTGTCATAGCACCTTGGTGCAAATGCTCAAACTCTGTGCGTCATGCATCCCTGAGGTTCTGAGGCACAAACTCTCTCAGGAACATATCTGAGAACTGGGTCCAGATCAGTGAAGCAGCCTCATCTGGGCCGTCTAACTCATAGGTGCGCCACCAATCATAGGCCGGCTCTGCGAAGCTGGAAAGTAGTAAAGGAAACCCCCTAGATCCGGCTATGCCCATAGTGCGAAGAATACAGTGACACTCCTATAGGAATCCCAAGGACTCATCTGATGCTAGTCACTGAATACAGGAGAGTCATACTTCTTGAACCTCTCAAGTCTCCGGTGCTCGTCCTCCAAAGCAGCTGACCCTTCCTCGGGCTGAACTGGCACTACCGGCGGCATAGGAATGATCTCTGGGACCTGGTCCATGTGCACTCTCTACTCAGGAGTGCGGGCGGCGGGAGTCTGTGCTCCTCCCCCGGCCTGAGATGTGGTTGGAACAAGGGGAAGCAACCCTGCCTGAGACAGAGTGGTGTACATAGACATGAACTGAGCTAATATCTCCCTGAAGGGCTAGAGTAGCAGTGGCAGTAGGCGTGTCAGGTGTCTGAACCTCGACTAGATCTGCTGGTGGTACCTCGACGGCAGCTCGTGCAGGTGCTCTCGCTGCATCACGCGCGCGTCCTTGGCCTCTACCTCGGCCCCGGCCTCTGACGGCTACAGTAGGGGCGCGAGTGCCTGATCGTCCCGAGTAGCACATGTCCTCACCATTTGTGAGAGAATAGAAGACATGGGTTTAGAATTGATGTCAAAAAATATTGCACGACAAGGAAATCAATGAAGTGAAGATTTTTTCCTAAACAGTTACATAGCCTCTCGTAGATAAGTACAGACGTCTCCGTACCGATCAGAGAGACTCTAAATAATTGTCATGCGTTCCATGACTCCTATGAACCTAGAGCTCTGATACCAACTTGTCACGACCCCAGTTCGCCCTCCATGAACCTGTCGTGACGGCACCTAGTCCCTATAACTAGGTAAGCCTAGCAATGCGGAATAACAACAAAATTTGCGGGGTAATTAAGTAAAAGAAAGCTGAGCAATCTAAAAGAAAGACTGTATATAAATGCCACTTGGCACATACAACCCAAAATAATGCGGAAGTCTACAACATCACCCCAAAACTGGGAAACTCACGGGAACCACAGGCTAACGGAATATAATACACTCTTCTAACTCCAGAATGTCTATACAACTGTAAGGAAGGATAACTTTTCACAAAAAGCTGAAATAAGATAGAGACTCCTGGTCTCCGGATGCGGAAGATGTACCTCGAAGTCTCTAGTGTATCTCTCAACCTTGGGGATAGTGCGCCTGAGTGGAGGTATCTGGATCTGCACATGAAAAATATGCGCAGGAAAGGGCATGAGTACAACACATCGGTACTCAGTAAGTGCCAAGCCTAACCTCGGTCGGGTAGTGACGAGGAAGGTCAGGGCCCTACTGAGGTTAAACAATATAATAGGAATTTACAGTATGAAAGACAGACAGAAATAATGAATACAGCTGTGAAATAAGACAGGTCAAACAAGGAAATGACAAACACAAGAACAGATTAAACACGAAATAGAAACAACTCGATAACAAAGGTAACGATGAGGATCTCCCAGGATACCGTCCTGTAGTCCTTCTCTCAACTGTATAGTGGATCTCCCGGGATACCGTCCTGTAGTCCATCATATGTATATCCGAAGGATCTCCCGGGATACCGTTCCGTAATCCATCATATGTGTATCCGAAGAATCTCCCGGGATACCGTCCCGTGGTCCATCATATCACTGTGCAGGGGGATATCCCGAGATACCTTCCCGTAGTCCAAAGTAAATATGCAGGGGGATCTCCCGGGATACCGTCCCGTAGTCCCAAAGTAAATATGCAGGGGGATCTCCCGGGATACCGTCCCATAGTCCCAAAGTAAATATGCAGGGGGGATCTCCCGGGATACCGTCCCATAGTCCCAAAGTAAATACGCAGCCACAATAAGTAAACATTTAGAAATAGAGTGCAAAAATACAAGGCAACAAGTATTTCTAGACTAACATGCTTCACGTAGTACAATTAAAGCAACTTAAGCAAATAGGCAATTCAAGTCAACTAGGCATGATTTTCTAAACTAACATAGGCTATAATTGCAAGTAGAATAATGCAGGTAAGAAAGAAACTCAGTCTAAATATTTAAAGTAAAATCTGATTTTCAACAATTAGCACAAGTACGCGCTCGTCACCTCACGTACAAGGCATTCAATTACCAAATATCACATCCTAAGGGGAAAAGTCCCCCACACGAGGTTAGACAAGCCACTTACCTCGAACCGGCTCAATATCAACTTGAAACCACACGTTTTCCACGAGTATCCGACTCCAAATGGCCCAAATATATCCAAATAAATTTCATACCTTAAATAACATCTCATGCAATTGATTCTATTATTCAATTCAAGGTTACAACGCGAAATTAGGTGAAATGACCAAAATGCCCCTCAGACCAGCATCTCGGGGTCGGGTAAATTTTACATTTTCAAAACCCTCTTACTCTCACGAGTCTAGCCATATAAAAGTCTCTCAAATCGGAGGTCAATCACCCACTCAAATCCCAATTTTAGAAAAAACTAAGTTTTACCCCAGACACCCAATTTCATCCATGGAAATCCCTGATTTTTAAGTTGAAAACGTGTTAAATGATGTTAATATCAAAACTTAGCATTTTTCACAAAATTTCATATTTAATATTTTCGGTTACGTGCCCGGACTGCGCATGCAAATCGAGGCAACCCTAACTGAGGTTTCCAAGGCCTCAGAAGCACGGAATGGGTGAGAAAATAGGTGATGACCCTTTGGGTCATCACAGTATGGCCAAGTTTTCCGCAGTAAAAACAAGAAGGACTATTGGGATTTGTAGAGCCTCTTTCTGCTCTGATTCTATTCCTGCATTGTTTAGTATTATGACCATTTTTGCCATAATAAGTGCATGCAATAGGATTTTTAGTTCTAGTCAAGGATGTATGAGGAGCAATATGATTTGATGTAACAGAGCTATGACTGGTAGATTTACGCAATCCATTCAGTTGAAGTTGAAGTTCATTAACTTCATCTTGAAGAATATCTCGTTATATGCAAGAGCAATATCAATAAATTCTTGGAGTTCATAACAATTAGGACAAGTAGGAAGACGTACCTCACTAGTTCCTTCGTCTGCCATGAGACCAAGTTCGCCTGAGTCTTCTCCCTCATCTGTTCGTTCGTCTTCCATGAGTCCAAGTTCACATTAGTCCTTATTGCAGTCTTCTTTTATGGCCATGAAACACATATTTTCAATTTCTTCAAGATCAAATTATTCTTCATCACTCCAAGCTCCAAAAGACTTCTTCTTTTGAAGATTCTTGCTTAGTTTCTTCTTCTGTTCAGGATATTCGGCTTGAATGTGTCCATGTTTTCCACATTCATAGCATTTTTCATCATTTTTATCATTATCACTGTTCATCCTACATCTTTTGAAGTTTGATTTACCTCTCATGCTATTTTTATTCTTCCTCATCATACTTGTCATAACTTTTGAGAGCATAGCTATGTTTTCATCTTTTTCTCTTCCTCCTTCTTCTTCTTCCTCATTTCTGGTTCGCCCACAGTTGCTTTGAATGCAACTGTCTTCTTCTTTTCTTATTGAATCTGCCTGTGTAATTGAGTTTTCTCAAATGCAGTTAAATCATCTTTAAGTTCATCATAGGATATGTTGTCAAGATCCTGACATTCCAAGGCAATGACTTTGGGTTGCCAAAATGTGGAAAGACTTCTCAGAATTTTTTCTAACTTGTTCATCGCTTTTGATAGGTCTCCCAAATGATTTTAAGTCTCGAAGGATTTTTTTGAACCTAGAGAACATTTCCTCCACTAATTCTCCGTCCTTCATTTGAGACAATTCATAATCTCGAACCAGGAGATTAATCCTTATTTCTTTCACTTTGTTGGTTCCTTCATATGTTATATCTAATTTATCCCACATTTTCTTTGCAGTTTCACAGCTTGATATCTTCTCATATTCTTCTTCCCTGAAAGCATTGTATAGCATATTTTTTGCTTTAGCATTCACTGTTATAACAACTGATTGTTCTTGAGTGTAGTCATCTAAATCCAGAGGATCAGATGACACTATGAATTGACCATTTTCATCTTTCTTTGGTGGAATTGGAAGATTTTCCTTTTTGTTCCCGCGCCAAACTTTAATTTCATATGACATAGTATATGTTTCCATACGTACTTTACAGTGAGAAAAGTGTTGGCCGTTGAAATACGGAGGTCGTACCTGAGAAGTTCCTTCTTGAGATAATGCTCCGAGGACTGTGTTTGATCCCGTGATCGTTTCCTCACTAGCTGTTAAGCAAAGTTTGTAAGTCTTGCTCTGATACCAATTGAAAGTACACGGGGGGAGGTGAATTGTAATCGATTAAAAAATCTTAGTTGACTAAGTATAAATTTAGTCGATTAGGCTTTACACAGTGAATGATTTCAGTGAAAGTGAATTGAAAGAGCAGAAAGATAAAGAAGACACAACAGTTTTTATACTGGTTCAGTACCGGTGTGGTACCTATGTCCAGTTCCCCTGAGTCACAAGGGTTCTCTTAAATCTTGGATAAGTGTTTACGACAGTGATGGTTTTAGTACGTTCACCACCAATGATATACAGCAATAGTGATTCTTACGATGTTGATACAACTCTTATTTGTGTTCTAACTCTTTGTAACGACCCAGCCGGTCGTTTTGCGTATTAGGATTCTGTCCCTTTAAATAAATCCTTCCATAGCGGCTATTCATGCTCTATGACTTGCGGGAGCGAGTGGTTCGGGATTTGGGAATGGTTTGAGTGGTTTAGGAACACTTGGTTCCTATAGGTTGGCATATTTGGCCAAGTTTGACTTCGGTCAACATTTTGAGCAAACGACCTCGGAATCGAGTTCTGATAGCTCCATTAGCTCCGTCTGATGATTTCAGACTTAGGCGTATGTTCCGATTGGGTTTCTGACGACCCGGGGGCGTTTCGGCCCCCAATATTGAAATAAGAAGTTCCTTAAGTCCATATTTTGGTTTAGGATGCATTTTTGTGTTTTCGAGGTCCGGATGGAATTTCGGGACCGAGAATAGTTCCGTATAGTCATTTATGACTTGTCTGTAAAATTTGAAGTCATTCCGAGTAGTATTGGCCCATTCGGCGCGATGAGGTGAATTCTAGAATTTCTTAAATTCCTAATTTGATTCAAGGGGTTTTGGAGGGTGATTTTTGAGTTTTAGCGATGTTACGAGTGATCCGTAGGCTCGAGCAAGTCCGTATAATAATTTGGGACTTGTGGGTATAGTTTGACGGGGGCTCGGGTGGGCCCAGGTGCCTCCGAAACCCCGCGTGAGGCTAAAAACTAGCAAAAATTTACTGCTGGTGCACAGCAGCTGGTGTGACGCTGGTGCGGACCTGTGCCCGCTGGTGCGAGTTTGCTGGTGCGGACGTCCCCTTCGCAGGTGCGACCCCATCGCAGGCGCGACCAATCTTCCGCAGGAGCGAAATCGCTGGTGCGGCTTACGACTCCACAAGTGCGACCCCAGGGTCCCAGGCCCTTTTCCGCAGGGGCGACCAATCTCTCGCGGGTGCGAGACCGCACCTGCAGTCCCAAGGTCGCAGGTGCGGAACCCCTGTAGGCATCCTCATTTAAATGCCCATAATTACGAGTCTTCTTCATTTTTCAACCATCTCACCTCCATTAGAGAGTCCTAGGAGCTTCAAGAACCTGCTCTTGACCCAAATTCGGTAGAGGTAAGTAATTCCTTTCATTTATCTAGTTCCATGCATGAATTAACAAGGTAAATCAACTACTAATTCTTGGAAAAACCTAGGTTTTGGGTTGTAAATGGGATTTTTGAAAAATTAGTGAATTACCCCTTTTGAGCCATTGAATTCTTAAATAAATTATATAATTTCGCTCCTTAGGCTTCGGGTAAGCTACTCCTCCATGAATTTTCGAAATCCGAACGCGTGGACCTGGGGTCAAAATTTCAAGAATCGTCAAGGATGTTAAATTTTAGGAATTCTTGCTAATTCTTCTTCTTGAACCTTAAATTGATTCAATTACCTCATGTTTGTCTAGTTGTGGGACGTCAGGAGTAGTTTCGTAGTTTCAGGCGCATCTTTTGATCCGATCCTTGGTCCGAGGATTGCTTTTATCGAGGTAAGTCCCCTTTATAACCTCGTGAGAGGGAAATTGTCCCTCTAGGTAACCTTGATTGCTATGTGATCTTGTTTGGGGGCTACGTACGCACTAAGTGACGAGAGTCCGTACGTAGTGGCTATTACTGCTTCGTCCGGGTAGTTAGGACACAACATGTTCATTGGTTTTCCCTGTTGTAGCCTAAATATGACTTGTATTCTTGTATGATTGGTATTGTTGTCTTTGAACGTTGTGATACTTGGCTTGATTTAAGTGTGATAAGAATAATCACAGGATGGGATCGGGCCGTATGCCACGACAGAGTGATGATTGACTATATTGTGGGATCGGGTCGTACGCCACGGCAGAGTGATGATTGATTATATTGTGGGATCGGGCCATACGCCACGGCAGAGTGATGAGAGAGTATATTATGGGACCGGTTCGTACGCCACGGCGAGAGTTAGACTGCAGGATGGGATCGGGTCGTACGCCATGGGGAGGATTACAGGATGGGATTGGCCGTACGCCATGGCGAATACCAATATTTGGTGGATTTTGGATTGTTATTTGATGTCTAATATCGATGTTCTTGGTTATTTTTCTTACATGACTATTGTTTTCCTCACATCTTGCTTACCTTATTACTGTTGGACCTTAGTGAGTATCGAGTCGACTTCTCGTCACTACTTCTTCGAGATTAGGCGGGATACTCACTAGGTACATATTTATGTATGTACTCATGATGCACTTTCTTTTCTTCTGTACTTGACTGTACAAGTTCCGAGGTTGGTATGTTTGCTCATCAGTCCGGTGCTAGATATTGACCGGGGTTGGTGATGCTTCACAGTGAGCTGCTTTTCTGGCGTTTCCTGGCAGCACCTTGGAGTTTCCTTTTGTTATTTTCCCCGTCTATTTCATTCAGACTATGAGATTGTATATATTTACGTATTCTGGTGTATTCTGATAGTTGCCCGCGACACTCGTGACACTAGTTCCTGGGACACACGTGCGTACATTTTGGGCTTTTGGGTTGCATTTTCATACATATGCTTATCTTTTGACTTAAGTATCAGATGTCTTATTTTCATGTCACCGGCTAATATCATGTAAATAAATGCTTAAAACTGGTAAAAGTTGGATTAATTAATCACATGGGAAGGGTAACACTTAGTAGAATTTATGTTGGCTTGCCTAACCCCGTTGTTGGGCGCCATCAAGACCCGTGTAGGAAATTGGGTCGTGACACTCTTCCTATCTTTTCTGCCACTTGTAGACTCAAGAATACAATATTTTTACTAAGAACTAGAAATGCTTAGAAACATATTGTGTAGTTGCGTGCCTTTCAGTGTTCTTCTATTTCTTCCTTTATAGCTTTATGAGTCTTCTGCTTCCTTGTCTTCTGGGATTATATTGTAGCAATTCTAGGAGTCCTTTCCTTGTGAGGCATATACATCTAAGAGAATGACCAAAAGGGTAGCCTCATGAATCCAGCTTGAAATGGTAACTAGTTTCATCTTTATTCCTTATGAATTACTTCCTTCATTCTTCCTTGATTTGAGATAATCTTGACTGATTTCTTCCTTCATTCCAATCTTGGCAGATTGATTCCTTCATTCCTTCTTGACTTGAACTTCGCAGAATCTTCTGGATTTGATCGTTGGTCGTGATTTGCTCCATTCTTGCGCACTTGAGGATCTTGATCAATACTAATTGATTGGCTTCCCTTCTTCTTAGGCTAATTGATTTATTTTCCATGTAAAGCAAAGTTTAAGATACATAGACGTTGAGTAGATCTGCTTTCTTTTTAGCAATGTTGTTGTTCATTAAAATTTGCATATAAGAATATATCATTAGTCAAAGCTTCATTAGGGTTATTGATCATTATTAAAATTTTAAACTTAACACAAATAAAGTATCATACATGGAGGAAAGAAAAGGGAAACAAGTTGAAAGTTGAGATAACCAATTAATTGGGCTACTTTTGTAATTTTAGCACACTTTTATTATCTTGGTTTGGAAAAACCTAACATATATAACCGATTTATGAGGCCAGGACCGAGCTTCGTTCATTATTACGGTCTTACGGAGTTCTATCTGGCCAAAACATCTCATTTTCAAAATAAATTTAGAATCTAACTTTTTTCACTTTTCCTTAGTACAGTTGTCTCATACCTAAAAAATACATAATATTACTAATAAAATCACATATTTTTATAATCAGAAATAGTTAAATCATATATAAGCCATTACAAAAATTATTTACCAGTCCAAATGATAATAGTATCATATAAAAATCGGAACGAGCGAGTATTTGATATTGATGTGAAGAGAAAGGTAAACTTCCATTGTAAATAAGAACTGGCAGGATAATTTTATCTTATTACATAACTGGTATCTAGCTAATTCAATTCAGATTAAACAATCAGTAAAAGTTTGATTCCCTTTGTTTTAATTTATGTAGCTTTGATAATACACAGAAAGAAAAATCTTAAAACTTATGGTTTTAAGTATATCATGACATTTATAAAAGCATATTGAATAATGATTTGAGAAGTTTAGAATCAAATTATTTACAAATATAATATAAGTCTAATAAGGAAATAGTGTGACAAATGAAACCGATGAAATTATTTGATACTCAACCACAAAAGTATGAATTTAATATTGAATTGTGTTAATACTTTTTTCTCGTACAATGCGTAAATACAGTATATCTTTAATTTTAAAAATACACTCCAAAAATCGTACCGAGTAAAAAAAAAGTTCTTCATTCCAAAACAAAAAATAAAAGCTATCCTGCTTTCTTTCTTTTATTTTGTGTATCTTTTCTTGTTCTCTGTCTTCCCATTTTTAGTTAAACCATAGTGTATGATGAGGATTTTATTTCAATTCATTTATCAAGGTATTCGAATGGACTAGATTATAAAGAAGGTCATAATTTAGGGGCAAGTGCGTAGATAGCTATTATTAGGAGTGCTATTTAGAGATTAGCCACTGCTTATTTTGTCCTATTTTTTAACTAAAAATCTTAACTTCAGATAATTCAGAATATTTTTTTCCTGAAAAATTAAAATTCAGGATATACTGGCCAAATTTTAAATAGCAGCCTTTTAGAGTGGCTATCTTGAGTCATTTCTCTAAAAAGATTTAGTGGTAAAATTTGCGTGTGGTAGCCACTAATAAAGGTGGTGCTTATTTTTTATCCAACAATTCTAATGCTGAACAAAAATAGCCACTACTCTATTAAAATTATTTTGAAAAGACTGTTTTGCCCTTTGTTTACTTCTTATATGTTAAAACCCTTGTTTTATTCATTAAAAGGGAAAATTGCGAGGCAAACTTTTCAGAACTCTTCGTGCTAGTATCTGTACCATCTTTGCATGCAGATCAGTTTCAGTTGATCTTTCCTTCGTCATCTTCTCTGCTTTGTACGGTTGCACTCGTAATTTATCGAACTCGAACCAGTTGCAGTTGTTTTATTTGATTTTTTTTTTTTTTTTT
>ML367826.1:0-111310 GCA_005239505.1 Nicotiana paniculata
AAACTTGGTTTCTTCTTATTTAAATGTAAGTAATAATAGTATTTTTCTTAGTATAATTTAAACTATAGTGTAAATATTGGGATTTCTTATTTATATAATTTTCTTTAAATCTAAAAGTAAGTTCTAATATATATACATATATATATATATATACATATAATAATAATTATAATAATAATAATAATAACACCCAACTTCCCCACTTTCCCACTTCACCCAACCCTATCCCTCACGTCTCCCTTCACAAATTCACCCCACTTCCCCACTATTCCTTTCCATTAACACACATGGACAATATCAGATTCTAGGATTTTTTTTTATATAAATAGCAAAAGCTTTAAAGAGAAAAAAAAGAGAGGAAGGAGACGGAAAAGGACTGGAATTTTTTTTTCACGGGGTAGCCGTTTCCCTTCCAAAAGAATCTAATTTGCAAAAAGAACAGTTACCCCACCCTCTCAAAGAATCCTCTCTGTCACTCTCACCCTAATAAACCCATCTCTCTTACTTAGGAACTACCAGCGGCACCCAATTCCAAAAGTTCATAGGTCGCTAGCTGCGTTCGTTGGTCATTACTTTCGTTCGAGTTGTCGACGAGGTTCCAACGTCGTCGCGTTTTTTGTTCGGGTTCAGGGGGATTTTCACTGTTTGGGTTCATTTGGCGTCGATTCGGCTGTTGTAATTCCACCATAGGTGCTTGTTAATAGAAGAAACATTTTTGTTACTAAAGGTCCAACCTTTTACCTTAAATTTTTGTTATTTGCATATTTGTTTGTGGTCTCTGTCTAGATATGGATTTGATTTTATTTTGATAAAATTAATGTAACTTCTCAATATTATACTGTATTAATTTCTGATGCCCTCTTATGTCAACTGAAGTTCTGTCTTCCTTCAAAATATTCTGTTCTTGACCCACGAAGCTTTTCAGTTCATTTCTGTTATCATCTTTATTGGCAAAATTATGTACTAATGTTGGTTTCTTGACAACTGAAGTGCGTAGCTTATTTATTGTACTTCTGTTCATTTTAGATCTCAATCATATATAGTACGTAGTTGATGTTCATCCGAGTTGGAAAGTTAGATGATATAATGTTAAAGAAGTTTATCTTTGGTCATTTTGAAAAAACGTATATACTTTGGACTACAAAATGTGCATACATTAGCTAGTGCATTTTTTTTAAGAACTTTAACACTTTTACTAAGATACGAACACTTCAAATAATTTAGATATATCATTGATGAACTCCATAAGTTCTTGGGTTTTACAACAATCGCAAACAATTTACAAATTGATAATATGCTTTAGGCGTGACTTATTTAATTATCATGGCCATGCACACGATTGCGTGACATAGTTAAGATTTTCAAAATTAAAATCAAGGTATGCGTTCGGGGAACTTTGGCAAAATAATCTTAATAATAATAATTTATAAAAATAAATTTCTCGAATCTAAAAATAATTGAAATACTCTAAAACACTAGAAAACTTTAGATGTACTTTAAATATTAGCTCATGTGTTCATACCCGAACCTTGGATTAATACGCTTGAATAATAAAAGGATCATGTGCGCATTCCGCGTCTCGATGCATTTAGATTTAAAATAATTATGTTATAACCATGTGTACATTTCGTACCTTGGTTTAACATTTAATTTCAAAAAAATTACCTTGTGTATGTTCTGCATCTTGGTGAACACGATTAATAAAAATTTAATAATTAATTAAGCGGTAATCAATAAGTCATAATCAATAAAATACAAGATATCCAAGAATTAATTTAAGCCTTACATTAGTCAATAAAGCGATCGTGCTAGAACCACGGGACTCGAGGGGTGTCTTACACCTTCCCCTCAGTCAACAGAATTTCTTACTCAGTCTTCTGTTTCGTAGACCATAAATTAGGAGTCAAATCTTCCTTGATAAGGGATTCAATAAAAGGTGACTTGGAATACCAAAACTCAATTCCAAGTGGCGACTCTAAACAAAAAAATAATCTCTTTTCAAAATGTCACTTTAATTGGAAAAACTCTTCTAACTCAACCTCGTACTAGGGTTGTGCAGATCATAAAAGAGGTGTGACAAAACCAAATAAAGTATAACCAACAACAACTCAATAAGAACAATCGATTTCACACCAGATCTATTCAGGCCTTTCACGAGGTGCCGAACCTCATAATCACAGATCACGGGTCCCAATTCATGAATCCTAATCACTTGGTACCTTATGCCCACATTACAACTCATAACCGCACGAACGACTCATGTGCCAATAAAATAATCCTCACACAGAAGGCAAGTAGACAAGAGTACATATTATAGTCAATAACGTTAGGATTCATCTTCGAAAATCAATATGAGTGATTTAATTACGTGTATGCTTGTGCAAGTGTTCTACCACAATTCAAGTCAAAAAATAAGAGTAGAGGCAATGAATGACACATAAGAAACGATCACCACAAAGTGTACAGTGTAGTAAAGGCAATAATGAAGTTGAAGCAACGACTATCACAACAAGATTAGGTACATAGAACTAAACAAATAGTGCAACACGGAGGAAGACAATTAATACTATGCTAAGAAGACAACCATCAAAGACAATTACAAACGAATGGGAAATAACAACAAGAGCCCTACTGAGGTACCGCCTCGTGGTCTGAAATCATAAAATGAATCACAAACTTTCCTTATATCACCACGGGAGCCTTTACATTTAGTTCTTAAAAATCATTTTTTCCAAAATAGTATCCTGCGGTTTTGCCCACCTTATTACACTACATGGCTTCTAGTAGTTCCCCTACTAGCCACGCGTTTCAAGCCCATATTATCTCACCGCATGCGTTTCAACACCCATACCTTATACAACCGCATGCGTATCAATAATAACAACAACACGGAAAAAACCTCGTGCAAACATAATAACAACAGCACGGCAGAAACCTCATGCAAAAAACATAACAATTATCTCAACAATAACGACGTAGGGCAAAACATAACAAACTTAACAAACTGACTTTCACAATATGTCCATATGTCATAACATTTCCTCAAAACAGTTTTAATATCACAACCACGCATAACCCTCGGCTCAACAACATTGAATACAAAGGCAACAACGACAATACGAGAGAATATGGCAAATCAACTCAAGAGCTTCATAACACAAAGAAACAGAAGATCGAGCTCACAAAGAAAGACACAACAAAGAATAATGGTCCAAACAAGAATAGCTCAACAAGGAAGAGATAATGTGTAGCAATGATTCCATAAAAGTAAAGTTCAACGATAAGAGGGATAACATGAACCAATGATTTCAAAATAAGGATAAGTCAACAATGATGACGGGTAACAAAACTTCGTTTAGGGTTGAGCAATTACTGAAAAGAAACATCAAATTCAATTAGGGATAAGCAATTTATAGGTTATAATAACAAATTCAACTAATGATAGACAATTACGGAAAGATAATGATAACTTCAATCAAGGATAAATAATTACGTAGAGGATACCATTGAAATAAAAAAGACAACAACTTCAGTTAAGGCACGCAAGAGTTTAATTGGTAATAAGGGTAGCACATGAAGCAATTAATTACAAATAAGACATGTAAGGGGGAATTCAATAAATGGGGAATTTAACATGGCAAAACAACTTCATACTTAATGGACATAAGAACCTAAGAGCCCTAAATGTTCAAATTTTTACAAATAAGCCCGAGCACGTACTCATCACCTCGCGTACACGGCTTTCACATGATACAATTAACACCAAAGACTCAAATCCTAAGGGGTAGTTTCCTCACACAAAGTTAGGCAAGATACTTAGCTCAAAGAAGCTAGACCATTACTCTAAAATGGTCTTTTCGAGTGAAACAACCTCTGGACGGCCAAAATTTAGCCAAAATAACTTCAAATCATAAATAAAACTCATAGGAAATAATTTCGGATAATAAAGCTTCGATTTTTAATAAAACTAAAAAGTCAACCCCGGGCCCGCACCTCGGAACCCGTTAAAATTCACAAAACTCGAACACCCATTCCGATACGAGTTCAACCATACCAAAATTATCAACTTCTGATATTAATTCGTCCTTCAAATCATCATTTTAAATTTTTGATAGTTTTTTCTCAAAATCCTCATTTTACTCAAACCACTAATTAAAAGATAAAAATAAAGAAGGAATCACAAAATATAATAAATTTTGGGTGAAGAACACTAACCCCAATTATTTGCTTGAAAAACTCATGAAAATTTGCTCAAATCTGAGGTCTACAACTCAAGATATGATAAAATGGTCAAACCCTCGATTTTGGAAAATATATTCTGGTGCCCAGGTATTTGCACATTGCGAGCGTGGAGAAACACATGCGATCGCGAAAAGGAATAATGATTGCCACAAAAATGCCCTACCCGATCGCGAACAAATGCATGCGATCGCGAATAAAGGAACAACTGCTGCCCCAAAATGTGTACTACACGATCGCAAACGAGTACATGCGATCACGAATGAGAAGAAAAATACCACCTGCTAAGGCTGTGCTACGCGAACACGAAGAAGGAGGATACACACGTACGCGATCGCCGACTACATCATGCAAACACGAAGAGAAAAAAGGACCAGCCCACGAAGCAGCCTTCACGATCATGGCTACACCTATGTGATCGCGGCTACATCTATGCGATTGTAGAGAAGGACACGAGACACCAGAAATGCAGCATTCTGAAACATAAGAAAATGACCCGTAGCGCATCGGAAACATGCACGGGGCCCCCGGGACCCCGTCCAAACATACCAACTAGTTCCATAACATAGCGCAGACCTACTCGAGGTCTCAAATCACATCAAATAATATCAAAACTACGAATCGCATCTCGAATCGAACTTATGAACTTTCAAATCTTCCAACTTCTAAAACTCGTGCCTAAACATATCAAATCAACCCGGAATGACGTCGAATTTTGCATGCAAGTCCCAAATGACATAACAGAGGTAATCCAACTCTCGGAATCACAATCCGACCCCGATATCACCAAGGTCAACTCTCAGTCAAACCTCTCAACTTTCCAATTTTCGCCGAAAATGCTTTAAATTACCCTACAGACCTCCAAATACAAATCCGGACGCATGCCCAAGTCCAAAAATCACCAAACGAAGCTATTGGAATCATTAAAATGTCATTTTGGAGTTGTCTACACAAAATTCAAATTGCGGTCAACTCTTACCTCTTAAACTTCTAAAACAAGAATTCTTCTTCCAAATTGACCTCGAATCATTCGAAAACTGAACTCGGCCACACACGCAAGTCATAACACATAATATGAAGATTCTCGATACTTTAAGCCGCCGAACGGGACTCAATTCTCAAATGACCATTCGGGTCGTTACATTTTCCCCCTCTTAAAAAAATGTTCGTCCTCGAACGTGCTAAAAAGCATTCCGAAGTCATCAAGTCACTGAGTGGACTTACCATACATAAAATCGCGGGTGATCCCCCGTCACCCCAATCCATATAGGCCCGATGACATCATCTCAACTGAAATTTATTCCTTCCACCAATACTAATAAGCCTTAGAACTAAATTTCTCACCATCCGATCATTTCCAAAAGATCCGATTCCTACATCAGCACATGGTATTAGCCTAAAAAACTGCAACAGCTTGTGCCTACACCCACAGGATACAAACACATGGCGTAACACACTACACATATGTCCATAATAACATTTATGATCATAATAGTTGTCCATAATCAAATCTAGCACCAGCAATTAACTTCATATCCGCTAGAACCCTGTTTCGAACCTTCTCAACACTGAAAAAGATGCAAGAAACATGAAGACCTTGTAACTATACACCCGAATCAACAACTCACATATTACGCCACCTAGGCACACACCTCGTAAGATTAAACCCAATAAGCACAACACAAATACGACTAAATATGCAAGGAAAAACACATAAGAAAACTATCAAACAAGCCTGACAGGTACCACTACCAATCATACTACAAATCAATTCTACAACGGAGAATCAAATCATATGAACTAATTTCAAGGATCTCATCCTGATATAAATCCACAGCGGCATGCAACCCTGTTCAAACACATCGAATTACATGAAACTGCGAGGGTCTCACCCTCAACTCTTAATCAAAAATAGAGTACACATCATACCAACTGAAAACTTCCTCTAATTTAATTCTGCCAACAAAATCACAACAAATATTGAACTCCCACACCAGTAGAGCATCTGAATCATAAGTCTTAACCCATCACCCAGAAATCACATCAAAACTACCTTAATGAGTAACAGGAAGGCCACCTTTAGTCTCATAGCTCTCAATTATGAATAAAAACAAAATGATAGACACAGACTACAACTATAGAATCTCCTAACAGGAAAAAACACATAAGCAAAGTAACAAATCACTAATTGAGTGGGGGATGTATGGTTGCTCCTCCTGAAGTAATTGAGTGTACATCCTCAATGATGGGCTCAACACCACTGCAAAGTTCCCTGTTGCTTCCAGGAGAGGAGGCCGGATTGCTATGGAGCATTTGTAAAGGGCTACTATGCATTTGAATATGTATTTCCTCTCCTCCATCTCCTGAAACAGCATGAGAGATGCTTCCCCGATGCTTGAACTTTCTATGAACGATCCCCTGTGGTAAGGGATTATTATTTCCTCCACTAACTCATCTTCCATCTCTTGTTCCTCTTGTTTTGATTCATTGGGAGGGGGTGGTTTTTGGTGATGTATGTCTAGTGGGATTGGGTGGTGTTGAGGGATAGGTTGCCATGGAAAGAAAATAGGGTTGTTCATTACTTGCTCTTCTAGCGTGAAGTATGGAAGTTGATAGATTAGGTTTATGTTGTTAAGCGGGTTGAAGTGATGTGGGAGGTTCCAATAGGCTTGCATGTTGTGGAATAATGCTGAAACCATAGCTGGGGCTATTGGGTCTAGTATGTTGTCCATCCACATGTGGTTGATATAGTTTTCAATGGCAAAAGCCATTCTCTCGGAGATGAGTTGAGCTAGGAAGTTCGGATTCTGAAGCGCTATCCAGGTCATTGATGTTCATTGGAAAGAAAATTGCATACCCCTGAAGGCCCTGGTCTATCCATGACATTAGGTCTTGGTTGGAAGGAAGTAGTGGAGACACATAGGTGGGTAGGTGAAAAGGAATTTGTTGCGGGAAGGGAGGAGGATTTGCCATGGATTAATGTTGCAAATTTTTCAAAAGGTTTGAAGTTTGTTGATGAAGTTGGGAAGATTAGTGCAAGTTGATATAGAGCGTGTAGTAGTAGTGTTTGAGTGTGTGTTTAGTTGTAATGCTTGCATATATTTTGATGGAGATTGTATTTGCATGGTATTTTCGGTGCCTTGGGGAGGAGGTTCGTTGATGATTGGTTCCTCAATGTTCATTGGCACATGCCATCCGGTTCGGCCAAGTGTTTAGCTATTGTATGGTTTTTTTGAATATTATATTGAGAAATTAGATTTGTATTAGTGGGTACATTAGCTGTCAATGGGTTATGTTGTAGACTAGGGTTTTGAGTGTTGCATGGCTTTGATATACCACGTGTCATATACGGATTGGTTATTTGGTGATAGCGTCGAAGAGTTTGATTTGGGAGAATGTTTGTCATTGGATTCATTAAAGAGGAAAATTTATTATAGGTAGGAATATAATTAATGTCCTTTTTTGTGAGGATTGGCCCTAAATTAGTGGTCGTTTGGATGGTATGAGCAGAGTATTTTATGGTTTCAAGATCTTGGGAAGATGTAGCTAGTAGTTTAATTAATTAAGGAAGGTTCTGTAGACAAAAAGACAATGCTGTAATCCGATTTTTTTGCTTTATACAAAGTTTATAAGTATTAAGATACTTACTTGACGCCGCACCAAAAATTTTTTACGTCTATACTTGATTTTGGATTTGAAGATGCACTCAGGTATTGATCTTCTTGTGGTTACTGTTGTTTTTCCATCTTCTTCGATTTGTTATTGTATATCCTTCTCGGAAAAGTGACAGTTTGCCATGTTTAATTTCCTCTGTAAGTTGGTTTTCTTCCTTTATGTTGAGGTCTTTCATGGCTACTGGTTTTTTGTGAACATGGGGACATGAGGGGTCAGTGTGTTCTAGACCACCACAACTTTTGCATAAGAAATTTTCACCTTCATATGCTAATTGCTGGAGGTAAGATCCGATTAAGATACTTGGTTGGATTGGATTTTCCAACGGAGTTCTACACAAATTCTAGCGTAAGGACCCCTTAATGTAGCACGGGTGCATGCATTAATTTTCTGTATATTTGATGCCTTTGGTGCTCAGTTCTGATGTGTCTTCGTCTTCAATTATCTCTTCCTCCATCGGTTGTATTGACCAGTGGCGAACTTATGGAGCCAAGCGGGTTCAGTTGAACCCGCTCCACCAAAAAATCATATTGTGTATATGTATAAATTACAATTAAAGCAGCGTAAATTTTGTATAAATATTTTATTTGAACCCACTTGACAACTGCTATTTTACGACTAAAGTTACGTACTTCTAAAATTGAATCCGCTTGCATAAAATTCTGGTTCCGTCACCGGTAATGACTATGTGGTTGAAAGTTCGAACTCCTGGAGTCTGTCATCATCTTATAGGCTAGAAGTTTATCAATTCGATCTAAATTTTCACATCCAAAACCCTATCATTGTTTTCAGAATACTTAGCAAAATAACCTGATTTCAGAAGTTTGGCCAAACACACTATCAATTAACTTTATTAATCACTAGATCACACTCTTATACTACATTATTAGATTGTTATAGTGACATCTTTGATCATTTCATAATTTTGTGGATTTAAAAGGCATTGTAGGGCAGCACTTAGTATTAACAACTGATTTTAGTAGCCCACAACTGTCTTCTGCATTTTAATGCTACAACTGTGCAATAATAGCAAAAATTGTCCTACTACAACTTAGGCTCGGCACTTATTATTTCTCTTTATGGCCTAATAAGTTCGTAACGTCTCTATGTTAAGGATCCGTTTGACCATAGATTTTGTCAAAATAAACTTGAGTTTTATTTGACAAATACATGTTTGGCCATAAATTTTGCCTATATTTTGACACAATCCCAGATCCCAAAATCAACTCAATAGTTAGTTTTGGGCCAAATTCCTCACAATACACATGTTTTTTCCATAATAAATTTGGGAATATGTTTTGAAAACGTATGTCCAAACACATTTTCATCTTCAAGCCAAATTTCACCCAAAATAGATTTTTCAAAACAAATTTGAAAATCTATATAACCAATCGCTAGCTAAGAGGAATAGTCTTTCTTTTTGAAAGGATTAAAGGGGGTTTAGTTTATAGTATTCTTTTCCATTATTCATAAAACAAAATATAGTATTAGAATGAAATGGACTTAATTAAATTAGATTAAATAACAACGAAGTTGAGGCATAATTGCTCTTCCAAAAGACAAGAGATGTCAATGAAAATAAGAAACACTTTCCACATTTCTAATTGGTGTTTAGTAATACGAGGACATAACTAAAATAAGATTTGTTTGTCCACTATTTTAAAAATAAATTTTCAATTTTACTTGTCTACTTTCGCATCAAGAAAAAAATAATTTTTTTTTTCTTATTTTGCCCTTGACATTTGTTACTCATTCCAAATCATTTTTCAAATCCATTAAAACTATACACTAATTAATATGAGTAGCATGGTAAATTATATACTTTATTTATTATTTTTTAAGGAATGTGAACGGAGAAAGTATTATGTTTTGTTAACAAAAGATTCGCCGCCATTATACTTCTTACGTACAAGATAAACCTCGCTTTAAAAGTCTCCTGCACAACCAATTCGGCCGCTCCAAAGGGTGTATAATTCATTGTTACTACCACTATTGCTCTCTTAAACTATTATATAAAGCATCACATAAATTACCTCCTCGTCATCTGTTTTTTCCTTTAAGGTACTTTTCTCTACGAAGCTTCCACTTTTTGTTTGCTTGCTCAACAATTTCATATCTTGACTTACACACACGTCTTCATCCCCAACCACACAACCCCACCTACTCATACCCTATTTCTTATTTTTCTTATGTTTTTCTATTTTTTATAGCAATAATATTGGAGCCATTTTATGCATGCACTTCAAACTAATACTCTTATCAAATTAAATACTTGCTAATTCTAACCAATATATATATATATATATATATATCGTGCAACTCAGTCCGTCAAAACTTAAGTAAACGAATCCTAATGATTTATTTTTCATTCACTTTATTGTTCATTCGGCGACATTTTGGGTGAACTTGTCATCAGGGGCGTAGGCATCTTGCTTGAAGCGGTGTCACGTGACACTGATTCCTCGAATTGTTTTGTAATCTGTATGTATAAATAATAAAAAAAATTAAAATATTGAATATAAATATAAAAAATAACATCGCTTGTCGTTAAAATCTATTTATGTATTCATTTCTTTGAAGGAAAATTTCTGCATGCTTGTCATGCCCTATTTGCTTGATATAATATTCTTGATATTTTAATATTCTCTCTCTCGTTCCCTTTTTATTTCCATATATTGAAACTTCTAGTATATTATCAACTTCTCCCAATTTCAAATAATTTTGACGTACAAGATGAAAGAGGAACAAACATTGCACTCCATAATAAATATGGTAAGGTAAGGTGTTTAAATACAGGCGACCCATGCGTTTGTGCTATAATTGAACGGTTGAAGTTTCAAATTCCCTCCATAATAACAGTTCTCTTTACCTTAAATACGTATCCAAAATTTTAGGCAAATTTTCCACATTTGACTGATTCATTAGATATGACCAAAAAATAAAGCTATAGTAGAGAGAGAAATAAAAATAATTTGTTACTCCTATTATTGTTAACGAAAGTTTTTTTACGGTTGATATTCCTAACAACTTGTGCTATTTTCATTCTTCTTGTTAATTATTTTTAGTTACTCCATTTTTCAACCTTGTTTCCTATTTTCATGTTACATGTTCTTCTCTTCTTGTCTTAAAATCTTTTGCTTGAGATAAAAACATTGAAATGTTCAACGTTTTTTTTATTTTTCACCTTCTTTAAATTAGAATAATAGTAAAAAAAAAAAAATTAGTACTTTTAAACATTCTTGATTGGTGAAGAAGAGAGGATTAGAAGAAGAAAATGGCCTCTTCTCAAGTAGAAATTGCCTCCTCTTCTCCATTTGGTTATGTTCTTAATAGATGCAGTGCTAGAGATTCTAATCCTTTTCAAAAACATTTCAAGAATTTAGTCCAAAACCATGCAGATTTATTGGTACACAAAACAAAATGTGACAAGAATGAGAATCATAGTCCAAAGAAGAGAAGTAAAGCTGCTGAAAAATGGGATAAAGCTAGAAATATGGTTTTTTCAATGGACAAAGAGAAGAATAAAGAAAGTTGTGTTGATGTTCCAAATCTTGGAGGTGTTTCTTCCCTTGTGAGGAAATGGAAGGATTTTGAAGCAGAGTCAAAAACCATGAATTTGGCTAACAATTCTGAGAATTCTTTATATGTGGAGTCCCCTCATAAAAGATTTGATGAATGTGATGAATCATGCATTGTGAAAAGTGATTCGTTTGGTGATTGGGAATCCGATAAAACGGATAACGTTGATTCAAATTCTGTTCAGCGTACTAAAGATTCTGATATTACAGAAAGTGAGAGGCTGAAAGTTTCAGATATTATCAGGAAATTGACATATACTAATGGCGATGAAGGTCATGGCCGCGACCATAATGGTAACGTTGTTGTAAATGGTGGATCGTTGCCTCGAGTTAGGACAACATTGGATAATTCAGAACAACATCAAAGGTGTTGTTTTTCGCCTGTTCTGAATTCGCCTCGTTTCATCAGAGGGCGCCAGGCGTTTAGTGATTTGCTGTTGCAAATGGAGCGCGATAGACATAGAGAAATTCAAAGTCTTGTGGAACGTAAAGCAGTTTCCAATTTCCAACAAAGAGGCCGCATTCAGGTGCACTGCATTGTATTGTTGAAATAATGTTTGGATATACAGTATTTTGTTTTTGTTTAATAACAATTTCCTTATTTAGGTTTGACTGTATCGTATTGTACAAGTTTGGTACTCATTAATCTTTATAATTCAACATCTTAACTAGGCTTTGCTTCGAGTTAGACTCATACGATGTGGTGCAGAAGTCAGAGATGGCCGATCAATGAATTGCTTAGCGACTGAATCAAATAGATTGACACATTCTGCAATTATGCATCTCAGGTGAAGTACCTTATTTGTTTTTTGGCTCTTTTCCTTCCATTTGTGGCTGCTAAAAGACCTGTCTTTTATTTTTCAAAGAATGTATCAAAGTTTGTAAAGAAATTGTAATAAGTCTTTGGGTCTAGATCTGCATATCAACTTCTTTATTAAGCTTGTTTCCTTTTTCGTTA
The DNA here is from genome assembly GCA_005239505.1 of Nicotiana paniculata. Lineage (NCBI taxonomy): Eukaryota > Viridiplantae > Streptophyta > Magnoliopsida > Solanales > Solanaceae > Nicotiana > Nicotiana paniculata. The sequence goes on from ML367826.1 coordinate 12,448, forward strand.
CTATTAAGGGGTCGTTTGGTATGATGGATAAGCAAAAATAATCATGGGATAAAATTTAATAACGCCTTACCCTTTGTTTGGTTAATGATCCTGGGATAAGTTATCCCAGAACTAAAAATAGTACCAGGATAATTTATTACTGTCAGAAGGTGGAATAGTATTTCAGGATTAAGTAGTAGAATTGACAATCCCAGCATAAGTAATCTCAACATATTTATATGAGTTGTGTCAGTTGAAAGAACTAAGTTATAATAAAGAGAATCTATTCAAATTCATATTAGAAAATGGGATTATCAACTATACTTGACTGGAAAAACCAGCCAATCTATTCTCCTTTTTTTGGTCTCCCCCTGTAACTTGATAAATCATAAGAGAAGAAGAAATCGTTGCGTAGAAAGTCTTGCTTACTATCTCCTCCATCTAAGTTATGTAAGAGGAAAAGAGCGAAAAACTTACTTTTAGACAGTGGCCTAAGCGCTAAGAAGCTCCAATCATGCTACTCAGACTATATGCTTAACACATGCAAGTCGAACCTTGGTTTTCGGAGTTCGAAAGAGAAGGGGAAGAAGCGGGGTAGAGGAATTGGTCAACTCATCAGGCTCATGACCTGAAGATTGCAGGTTCGAATCCTGTCCCCGCCTAATCAGTGGAANCAACCAGTTTTTGTTACAAAACACCCATGCTTTAGCACCTGGTGCAACGGCTCCTGGTGCAACAGCAAGTACCAGTTTAACTTGGGGGGGGGGGTGGTGATTTAGTGGCAGTGGGTGGCAAGGTGGCTTTGTTGCCTATTTACTTTTGTTAGTAACACAGTTCTGATCTTTTCTGATACTGCAATTCAATACAACATGCACCAAACCATAATGTTAATCCATTTCAGGGAAAAGTTCAATACAGTAGGACAACATCGTCTTGCTGACTCAAGAAACAACTCAAGGGAAGTGGTAGAAAGTGCTCGTGAAGTTGGAAGCCTCCCGTCTACGCCAAAACACCGAAGGGAACTGGCTCGTAGCAACTCCGTGAAAGCAGGAACAGGATTTTCAACACATCAACAGAGAGAAGAGGATTCGCGTAAGGGGCTGGTTAAGGAGTGTTCAGGACTGCAGCCTGGTGTAGCTAACTCAAGAAGTGATCCTATAACATTAGGAGATACAACTAAACAGGTGGTAGATAACATCCTAAATGTTGGAAACTTTTGTACATCCAATCAACCCCGCGAAGAGAATCATCACGAGGATTTATCCAAGCAAACAAGCCCCAAAAAGATAGAAACAAGGATACATGTTACCAACTCATCAAACCCCCGAAATGAGATGGCATTTAGCACCACAAATCAACATGACATGGACCTTAACAATACTTCACAAGCACAGAGCTCGGACAGTTTCCATGAACTGCAAATAAAGCAGCATCTAGGAACCAGTAATGAGTGGTCTAGTGATAGCGGTAATCCTCAAAGCGATTGGGAAGAGGAAACTGCGAGCCAACACCTAGTTGAAAGTGAAAGTGGTTGGGTAAGTGATTATTCCCATACAGCCAGTGGATGGGATGAAATACAGTCTGCTTATCAGCAGCAAGTAGAAATCAATGAAGATTGGATAAGCAATGTCTCTCGTCCACGTAAAGAATGGGAAGGACTCAGGCACGAAAGATACCAAGAGATGATTGATCGATTCTCAGACAACCATGATATACAACAACTTCTTCAAAGGTATTAACAACTCCTTCACTTTAATTGTTGTACTAATCCTATAAATTTGTCATCATTTAGGTTTTACTTGGTAATCATCCATTTTTGAAGAATATACTTTACTTGGTAACATAGAAGAAAATGTTAAAGTCTTGAGGCAGTTTTAAAGATGAAAGATTCAGAAAATGAAGGCAATGTCAAAGTAAACTTCTTAGAGCATCTATATTTTCAATTTGAATCACTGAAAACAGGACTTGAACGCGAACTTTATCTGTTCTTGCCCTACTCAACGTGGCGACTGTAAAAGACTCGTTCAGTTTGAGATGTGAATCAATTACATATGTTTCTAAGAGTTTGAAACAAAATGCTATATTTTAATAAACTCTCTTGCTTGCCTTAAGCATCTATCTCCTTACCCCACTCCTATACAGTGTGATCAATGGCTCATTTAAAAAGCTCAGAAAAGCTCAGGGAGGGTGCTTCGCCTCGCTCAAGCCGTGCTTCATTATAAGCAAGGCATTAAGGGGCGCACCTCATTGCCCATGTGTCATACTTTAAACCGGTCGATACTAAACAACAAATACAGTTGGCAAATAAGTGTATTACTTGTTAATTAAAACATAATGAATGAAATTCTTACTCTTTTCTTGAATTACATAGGTTTTTTTTTACCCTTTGTTGCTCTTTTTCTTACTATAGCCCACACCTAAATTGTTCTTTGCGCTTAAAGCCCAATAGACATGGAGTGCTTTAGATCTTTTCGCCTTTGAAACACTGCTCCTATGATATTCATCACTCAGCTTTTGAAATTGAAGCATAGTCCATGACTTGCACTTTGACTTTGGTTTTCTTATCCGTGCAGGAAAAGTGTTTCAAATTTTCTTACCAGTGATTTGAGGGAGAAAATTGATCGAATAATGGCGTCTTGGTCACAACAACTACCAAATGCCATGAGAATCAGCCATGCTGAGGATGAAGAAGTACCAACACAAGTGGATGAAGAAGAGGAAGAGGACGTGGTATTACGACATAATGCAACAGAAGAGGATGTTGAGGTAGAAGAAGAACAAGACTCGGGTTATGACGATGAAGAAGAGGCATTAATTGATGACAACACATCATCATGGAGCCTAAATCAAGTCCAGGAAGTAACTGATGACTCTTATCACTTCCCATCTCCTTCTTCACTACAATCTCAATCCTCTACTATTTGCTCCCAACGCATTAAACCGTGCTCTTCTTCTTCAAGAAATTCTTCAACTGTGAGTTGTCTATCCTTGGGCTGACTTGCCTGATTATTTGTAAGTTGGGATTAGAAGTTAGAACTAATGACATGTGCATTAACAGGAAATGGAACTCATATATGAATTGAGAGGACATATGGAGCAACTCCACCAAGAGATTTTTGAAATACGGAGATCTATGAAGAGTTGCATGAACATGCAAATGAAATTACAACGTTCGGTTAAGCAGGACGTTGTTGCTGCAATCAGCCAGTTAGGTGAGCCAGAACACAAAGATCTGAATATGGAAAATGCCAAAATCCCTGAAGTTTGTGTTTTGAATTAGTAAACCCTTTATAACAAACTATAAGAAAAGCTTGATGGGAAAAAAAAAAAACCAAAATCCCTGATGTTTAACTTCCTGAACTATATGTTGCATCATATCATGAATTTCTTACTCTCTGTGTATTGGTTAACAAAAGGGGAGCCGTGTGACCTATAGGTCACGAGTTCGAGCCTTGGAAGCAGCCACTAATGTTTGCATTAGGGCTATATTACACCCCTAGGGGCATGGCTCTTTCCCGGACAGCGTGAACGCGGGATGCCTTGTGCACCGTGTTGCCCTGCTCGTATATTAGTTAACAAAATCACCACAAGAATTGGGTTTACATCTCAATAGATACATGTGACCTTTTTCCTCCCTTCTCTATTTTCCATTTCTGCTTTGATTATGTAAGAAGAGACTTTTACATTTTTGTAATGCAGATCAAAAGAGCAGGAGGAATTCAGATAATAAGGGTTCAAATAGAGGAAATTGTTGTATTTGCTGTGAGGAGCCTGTTGATTCTCTTCTTTACAGGTATGTGGATATCAGTTTAACCTCACTAAATAGAGAACGACAAGTATAATAGAAATCAATATGTAATACTAATCATGTCCATAACTTTGTTCATGGTGATTTCAGATGTGGGCATATGTGCACCTGTTTCAAGTGTGCACATGAATTGCTTAGGGGTACAGGAAAATGTCCAATATGCCGAGATCCAATAATGGACGTTGTGCGTGCATATGCTCATCCATGACGTACGGGTGAAGACGACAACAATAACGATGGTTGGAGTCAGCTACATGAATCTCCACTATATATTGATATCGCTCCATTCAAGGTCATCCCAGTATATTGACTATATATATTACGTAGCATGTGCCTAGATGAGCACATCCAAAGTATTATGTTGAGGAAATAATCATATATTGACTAGTTTATGATGATTGTCAACCTACTGCACCCTTCTCATTTGTCCGGATGCGAGACTGGCAATATGAGCAAGCTCAAGACGGAGTGTTCTAGGGCTGCTCGACACTTTTTTTGTGGAAGGATGAGCAAAGGGTGATTTTATTTTTCTTGCTTTTTGTTTCTTTTATCTTTTATTCTTAGGTATGGATCTTTTCTGGCTAATTTACTATAACCAGGTTTAGATTGATTGATGAGTCAGTCTCCGCCGGTTCCATTAATCATCCTTTGTGTAGGACAGGAAAAAGGAAATGAAGTTCCTTATGTGATGTAATAGAGATGTGTCTTTCAAGTTTCTTTTACCCTTTCTCGATAATATAATTTTGGGCAAAATACAAAATTGACCGGTCCGCCGAAGCTAATTGAATTTACTAGCCAAAAATTTGTATATTATATGTATATAACTGACATATACACAAAAAAATATCATTTTGTCATCTATTATCTTTCAAAGTGGTTAAAAATATACATATCAATAATTTTTGGACGACAAATTTGGACCATGTGGCACAATCCTAAAATCCCTGCCTTCAGAGGTAACCCCCCCCCCCCCCCCCCCCCCCCCNCTGATATGAAAGTCAGTGTCCCCTATTTGGAGACAATTATGGTATCACTAGAGTGATGATTTATTATTCAGGTATACATTGCTTCTGCTGTTTTAAGAAGAATCAATACATGGTGTCTAAAAAATCCACTTAAATTGACAATTGCAAAAATTAAATAGGGAATAGTCACTTAAATGATTTTTACTACGTATCTCAAGAGCAGTATAGACTATTTTCCTCTTCAATATATACTGGACACTATAAAAGTGTAGTTGGATACAAATTCTTCTGGTGATATTATTTCTTCCTCTAGATAAGCCATATATACAATATTGATTCTAAGTGACAGATACTTCAAACGTGTAGATAAGGTTGCATCCAAAACACTTCATATTCTTCAAATGGTCCTTTTAGGGTAACCAAGAAAATGAAAAGGAAAAAGTTTTGCATATCTACCCCAAGAGTTGAAATGGCTTCTAAAAGTTGACGGTCGCTAGTCTCTATAGCTTATGGGCTTATGGCTATGGTTATACTCCCTTTAAAATACGAGAAAAATTCAAAAATAGCAATATTTACAAGTGGTTATTAAAAAATAGCCACAGGTTCAAAAGTAATCGAAATCTAGCTATTTTTTATGTAAAGATAAATCTGAACGAAATCACTGTTCAAAATCCGGAAAATACTCCAGCATAAAATACTAGAATTCCAGTATAATATATTATACTGGAGTTCCAGCATAAGTATACTGGATTTCCAGCATAGTATACTGGAGTTCCAGTATAATATACCGGTCCAGTATAAAATGCTGAAAGTTCATACACAGGTGCTCCAATCTCCTGTATATTATGCTGGAACTTTTCGCGTGTTGGAGTTCCAGTATAATATGCTGGAAGTTCATTCACAGGCGCACTGATCTCCAGTATATTATGCTAGAACTTTCCGTGTTGCAGCAAAATAATGGCTATTTTTCAATGACTTTGCAAACACTGACTATTTTTAAATAACCAATCCGAAAACTGGCTAACCCGTCCCAAACCAATTGGACCTATGGGCCTTACAACAAAAGAGAAAATATATTAACAGAGTTCAGATTTAGGTCCCGCGCAATTCTCTGGAGTTGCTTTGCGGTTGCACAACTTTAGCGCTCTGACCGCGTAATCCTGAGCCCCAGCTCAACAGAGTTAGTAGCCTAAAGCAAAATTATATTAACAACAAAGTTTTTGCAAGTGCACGTTTATTTTTGTCACGATCCAATTCCATTATAGGCCGCGATGGCGCCCAGCATCGTTGTTAGCTAAACCAACACTGATCAACTAGTGATTCCCGTTTTAAATAAATTAATAAGTAGTGACTTTTTCCTGTTTGTTAAGAAAATCTAGAAGGTTACAATTTTAACATAAATAAGTGGAAGCAACGATTACAATCAAAGTCATGAAAGTCAAAATCAAAGTCACAAGTACTAGTGTGTGTGGCAAGACTTGGTGTCACAAGTATGTGGGCAATCTAGTAGAATATAAAAAACAGATGGTAGCCTACTAGATGAAAGGAAATAGACAGAAAATAAAGCATAAGAGAGACTCCAGCTGCTGCAGAACGGCTAAAAAAAGCAGCTCACCGGGAAGTCTCGAGCTGGGAAATCAATCTACGCGCCGGACTGGTGGCCAGATGCACCCTCCTCAAATCCTGTACAATCAAGTACAGAAGCGTAGCGTGAGTACATAAAAATATGTACCCAGTAAGTATCTAGTCTACCCTCGAAGAAGTAGTGACAAGGGGTCGACTTCGACACATACAAGGGCCAACAATATAATAATGTGTGATTCTAAATAAGCACGATATACAGAACTAACAATAAACTCAGAACAAGAAATAACTGAACAGTTCTTCCATCATATTTAAGCAAGATAAAACACTTCCTTCATTTAAAACAAATGATCTCTAAAATAGTAAATTTATACCAATTATAAAAAGTGATAGTTTGTACGAGTCGACCAAACTGTATAGAGATCTGGTCCTATATCAGTTCCCTCAATTCTAACTACTGAGATAGTATGTAAATAAGACACATGATTTTTACGTGGAAAAATCCCAACTCAAGGGGACAAAAACCACGACCTACCCTGGTAGGATTTCAACTTCACTAACTTGTAACTACACTATTAGAAGCCACTTTGTAATAATTCTATTACAAAGATTTCAACCTCACTAACTTGTAATATACCTACTACAAGCCACTTTGTCTCTCACTAGTTACAAAGGCTTCAACCTATGACTAACTCTAGTCACAACACATACACGGTGGGTTTATGTTTTACAAATGATTTCCTAAAACAGAGCTTCTAAGAAAGCAAGATAGGAGTTACAATGAAGAACTAATGCAATATTACAACTCAACTAAGGACACACATAAACTCATAATGGAACAGGTCCATAGTGGAGTTGTCTTCTTGTTCTTGACACACTTGTGACTTCAATGCTCGATGCGATCTTCAATGCTTGAGAGAATATCACTAAATTCACAAGTGAATATTTGTTTCCCTACTCTATGTTATTATACTTCAATGACATCACAAGGATGATGTCCACACTTGGTTGGTACAAGGTTCTTCCCAATGGGAAGTGATTGTTGCATTATTTCTGCACTGTAGCATGTACAGTTACATGCAGTCACTTTCTACAGTTACTTCCCAGCTGTAGAATTGACTTTGTACTGCTGTCAGGGATAGACCAAGGGATCAGGTCCCTGAATTGGTACTTGTGTATCCGAAGTCATACTGCTCACATTATCTTAAGTCCATTGCTGAATAATTGTACCAAGTATGCATCAAGTCCTTTATCTGGTTCTAGACAAGGAGTTTGTTAGATCATCAAAATATAAGGATGTGAAACCTTAAGCCCATCAATTTCCTTCTTTTTGATGCTGACAAACTTTTAAAATTGATAACTATTTATGGAGTATGACTTAGCCAGATAAAGTACCAGTAATCTCATATGTTCCCCCTGACTCTATGCTTCCCCCTTAATCATCTTCAAAGTATACTTATATTCCCCCATTTGGCATCATTAAAAATACACAAGTAGGCAAAAAGGGATAAAGAAGTCCAACACGACTAACCCATGGCACATGTGTGCACACAATCATGATAGAAAAGAGAAACAGGAGGAATAACAAGCATTGTACTAACAAAAAGAGAGTTGTTTCATTGATTACTTTTTTTAAAAACAAACAGAAGTCTTTGCTATTACTGCAAAGACTAATTTGGACTGAATCAATGGGAGCGGTAACAGTGAGATCCAGCATATCATCAAAAAAAAAAAAAAACCACATTCATCAAAACACAAGATAACTGGTTACTGAGAGGATCCTAAGGGACACTAGAAGAGGAAAGTTTGGAGGAGGAGGAGGCAACAACGGTTTTGAGAACAAGGTCCATTCGGGTATTATCAGACATTTTTCCTCAAGTAGTTTCTCCCTCATGTTCTCCATCTCTTGCTGAAGCTCAGCATTTTCCTTAGTCAAGCGAGCAACTTCTTCATTGGGAGAGTTACAGACCCAGATGCTCCAACAACTTGACTGAGCTGAGTTTCCAGTATGGCATTCCTAGCCTTCAACCTTCTGATTTCTTCAGTAGCGGTATTTTGAGCAGATTAGTTGAGAAATCGTCGAAGTACTTCCCCTAACCTTTTATACGTACTCACATTCTTTCAGAATTGTTTTGGATAAGGTTTTCTTGTGGTTTCCTACTCTTGGATTATCCAAAGGGACTTTGAAAAACTTGAATACCTGTGTGAGGAGAAATCCATATGGAAGCTCATGATTTCCATCCTCAAAGTTTGCCACCTTCTGCATGTGTTCTATCATAATTGCCGGCAGATTGATGGTTTTGAACTCATCAAGAGCCTCCATGAGGTACAGATCAGACTTGGAAGTTATAGACCTCCTCTCAGTACGGGGTAGAAGAACTTTGTTGACCAATTCAAAGAGGATCTGATACACAAGAAGCAGAGCCTTTGTGTGCACCCGTTCCCCATGCTGGATAGACTTCTCCTTCACAATAGCGCGCCTAAAGTTGGCTCCACAAGGCCCTTTGATTGAGGTCATCCCTTCACACGGAACTTGGAGAATTTTTCCCTAACACATAAGCATCAATCACCATATCAACTCCATTTACTAGCACACAAATCTGGTCTGCTGTAACAGTAAAGAGGGCTGCATAGAAGTTCTGCAGCTCATCTTCATATACCTTAAGCACATCCGCTTTAAACAGGTGACTCCATTGTTGAAATTCAACCATCTCCAAAACCTTCCTTATTCCATCCATCTCAGAGATTTTTGAGTCAAACATGCAACCCCAAAAGACTTTCTGAGTCCTCAATCTCTTCTGCTCAAGTCCACTGTCACTTGGTATTGTCTTCATTGAACCAGGTCCTCCCACAGTTTCCCGCATTCATTTTCTGGACTTTTCAACAAACTTTCCTTTCTTACTCGATGCAACCAAAGTATCACTATCAGACAGATCTCCCTCATCCACAAGCTTCCTAGACTGACCACCACTCTTCACAGATTTTCCACTTTGTCTTTCAATAGCTTTCTTGGAAGAACCAACCACAAACTTTTGTACCTTCGTAGACCTTTTCAGTAAGGAACTAGGTTCCTCTACAGCATCCTCATCAACCTCAACAACTGGAATGTTTTTATCAACCACAACTTCACCTTGTTTCATCAATCTCTTCTTGTTTTTCTTACTGCTTCTTTTACTTTTCTGCAAAGCAGACTCGAAAGCCTCCTTCTTCTGCAACCTAGTGGTTGGTCGCTTGGAAGAGGACTCATGAGTGACTACCGGCTTTCTTATCTTGAACCGAGTGCTAAGAACCATGTCATCCTCATCATCCTCGTCAAATGGTACTGCAATGGGTGGAATGGACTCCAATGGCTTAGTGGAGAAACCAGACTCCTGACTTGTTTCCTTAGGAGAAGACACAGATTCTTCATCATGTTTTTTAGAGGCTTTTTCATGAACTGGAGATTCAAAGAGTACCATGGTTACTTCATCCCCCAAAAATGGAGTTTCTTCCCCCTGAGATCCAGTCAGAAGAGAGGGTCCTTCACTCGTAAGGCTTTCAGCAGCGATAACCATGATATTTTCTGCTGCTTCCTTTTTTGGAGACTCCATGGGAGCCACTGAGTCCATGACGGAGGTGTTCAAGTACTGATCAGGATCTTCCTCAGAAACCCCTGAGTATTGAGGGATGACACCTTCCAATTCCCCCTTGTTTTGATCAAAATGAGGGGAAGAAATAGGGTTAACATCAGGGACGTCGAGAGTCTCTGCACTAGGGAGAGAGCCAGTGTTGGATGGAGGTATAAGGGAGATAAGAGATGAAGACGAAACAGGTGAGGACACATTGGTATCTGGGGTAATAGATGAGAGATTTTCCGGTGGTGACGCTAAAATTGTTGAGGGGGTGATAACAGTATTGTTAGCAGGAGTGAGGGAAGATTGTTCATCGGCCTTGGTGAAAGAAGGGTTTGAGAGTTCTGAGAGAATGTAGAGATACAATGAGGGGTGAGTGTTCAGAAATTTGGAAGTGAGAGGGTTTATGGAGGGAGGAGTTAATGATGAGAATGGAGAAGGAATAGGTTCTAAAGGGTTTTTTGAAACGGCGGCGGGTTTGTGGGAATACGTAACGTGCAGTGAAGGTGAAAGGATTTGAAAGATAGGATGTGATATACAGGCTATGAATAGTCAGACGATATGGAAATTGAATTAATTTTGTTGTCTTTCGAGATATGCATGAGAAAAATACAGTACTACTAACCTGTGGTACAGGAACCGGGTTCCTGACCTATTTTTTTCAAAAGGTTTTTGAAACTATCTTTTGTAGCTCAACACTGTACCTTTAGCTTCTTTAATCATCATGCGTGTCTACCTGAAACGGTATAGATGTGAGTTATACTTGGTTAGAAAACACTTTAGCCAATTTTACTTGAGTGTGACTTTCATAGCCACAGGATAAGAATCAGGTTCTCAATTAGGTTTGATTAACCACAGTGCCATCCTATTCCTCTCAAAGCGTTCCCTGTTTAGAGATTTGGTAAAGATATCTGCAATTTGATCTTCAGTGCAGCAGGACCTCATACAGATAAGCCCCCTTTCCACGTTGTCTCTGAGAAAATGATGTCAAACATCAATGTGCTTGATTCTCTTGTGCTGAACTGAGTTCTTTGCTATACTGAGAGCATTTGTGTTATCACATAGAAGCAGTACACAGTCAATGTATACTCCAAAGTCCTTCAATTGTTGTTTTATCCACAGTAGTTGAGCACAACATGAAGCTGCAGCAACATATTCCACTTCGGCTGTTGAGAGAGAAGCTGAGTTTTACTTCCTTGTACCCCATGAGATTAGACATGATCCTAGGAAATGAGCCATTCCAGATGTGCTTTTCCTGTCCACCAGGTAACCTGCATAGTCATCATCAGCATAGCCAATGATATTGAAATTGTCACCTGAGGGGTAATACAGAACCAAATCCTGTGTGCCCTTGAGGTATCTCAGGATTCTCTTAGCTGCCTTCAGGTGAGATTCCTTAGGATTTGTTTGGAACCTTGCACACAGACCTACACTAAACACGATGTCTAGTCTGCTGGCATTAAGATAGAGCAGAGATCCAATGATTCCTCGGTACATTGTTTGGTTCATAGGTGATCCAGAATCATCCATGTCCAGCTTAGTATCAATATGGGTATCGATCACTTTTGATGCTTCCATATCAAACCTCTTCAGAAGTTCTTTGATGTATTTTTGCTGACTTATACATGTTCCACTTGTGGACTGCTTTACTTGAAGACCCACGAAGAAATTCAGTTCCCCCATCATACTCATTTCAAACTCACTTCCCATGAGTTAGCGAATTCTTCACACAATGAATCTGCCGTTGCCCCAAAAATGATGTCATCCACATAAACCTGAACGATGAGCAGGTTCCTTCCCCATTTCTTCAAGAACAAAGTGTTGTCAATATTCCCTCTTGTGAAACCATTTTCCAAGAGAAACTTGGATAGCCTATCATACCATGCTTGAGGGACCTGCTTCAATTCATAGAGTGCTTTATCTGATTTGAACACATACTCAGGATGTTCATGACATTCAAATCCTGGAGGTTGCTTGACATAAACCTCTTCCTTAAGAAAACTATTCAAAAAGACACTCTTCACATCCATTTGGAATAGGGTGAATTCTATATGGGATGCAAAGGCAATAAGGATCCTAATGACTTCCATGCGAGCAACTGGGGAAAAGGTCTCGTCATAATCAATCCCTTCTTTCTGATTGTAGCCTTGAACAACAAGCCTTGCTTTGTTCCTTGTAGTGTTTCCATGTTCATCCAGCTTGTTCCTGAATACCCACCTAGTCCCTATGATGGTTCTGTCAGAGGGTCTAGGTACCAGGTGCCATACCTTATTTCTTTCAAATTGATGCAGCTCCTCTTTCATAGCCGTGATCCAGTCTGCATCCTTCAAGGCTTCCTTGATATTTTTGGGTTCTATTTGGGATAGAAAGGCTGAGAAGGCTAGGGAATTTCTGGTTTTTGATCTTGTCTGGACTCCTGCATCAAGGGGTGTAATTATATTATCAAGTGGATTGAAGATTTTGTGTTTCCCATTTGAGTCTGGAGTCTGATTGGTAGAGGAGATGGGTAAATCAGAGTGGTTCCTTTGCGCTCCTCGTTCTGCTACATGTGGAGTGCTTTGAACTACATCTACAACTCTTTCTTCAGCTTCAGTGGTAGTTATTTGGGTACCAGGTTCCTCTTGAGAAGTGGAAGAGGAGGTTGCACTATTCACCTGCTTCTTTTATCTGACTCATCATATCAGCTTTGCCATTTGAGACATTAATGATCTCCCCAAGAACCAATAGTGGTTCATTGTCTTGATCGTCCCTGCTTCTTCCCTTGTCAAAAGAGGGTGTCTCATTGAATATCACATGAACACTTTTTCCACACATTGAGTCCTCTTGTTGTAGACTTTGTAAGCTTTGTTTTGAGAGGAGTATCCCCGAAAGATTCCTTCATCACTCTTTGCATAAAACTTCCCAAGCTGATCCTTTCCGTTGTTTAGAACATAAGATTTGTATCCAAAGGTTCTCACATGAGATATCTTTGGCTTTCTTCCATTGAGTAGATCATAAGGGGTTTTGTTCAAGAGAGATCTAATCAGGCACCATTTCATCAAGTAGCATGAAGTGTTAATTTCCTCTGCCCAAAAAATTTGGCAATTCCACTGTCAATAAGCATTGTTTGTGCCATGTCTTCTAGAGTTCTCTTCTTCCTTTTGACGACTCCATTTTGCTGTGGAGTCCTTGGGGCTGAGAAGTTGTGAGTAATCCCATTTTCATTGCAAAACTCATCAAACTTGGCATTGTCGAATTCTGTCCCATGGTCAGATTTGATGCGGCTGCCTTCAATTCCATCTTCACTTGGATTTTCTTGACAAAGGCCACAAATACTTCTAATGTCTCATCTTTTGTTCTAAGAAACAGTGTCCAAGTGAACCTTGAATAGTCATCTACAATTACAAAGATATATTTCTTTCCAGCTCTGCTTGGTACTCTCATAGGACCACATATATCCATATGAAGGAGTTCGAGTGGTTTTGATGTGCTAACATCCTTCCTTGGCTAAAAGGATGATTTCACGTGATTTCCCTCTAGCACATGCATCGCACACTCTGTGCTCCTTGAACCTTGATTTAGGCAGACCTTGAACCGGGTCCTTCTGTATCAGTTTATTTAGAAGGGAAAAGCTTGCATGCCCCAATCTTCTATACCACAGTTCTACATCATCATCAACTTCCTTCAGGCAGCTCATATAACCAGCTTGCAGAGATTCAAAATCAGCAACGTAGATGCTCTTGTATCTTTTGGCTACTAGAACCACTTCAACTAAGGACACACATAAACTCATAATGGAACAAGTTCGTAGTGGAGTTGTCTTCTTGTTCTTAACACACTTGTGATTTCAATGCTGGATGCGATCTTTAATGCTTAAGAGAATATCACTAAATGCACAAGTGAATATTTGTTTCCCTACTCCATGTTATTATACTTCAATGAAATCACAAGGATGATGTCCACACTTGGTTGGTACAAGGCTCTTACCAATGGGAAGTAACTTTTGCACTATTTCTACACTGTAGCGTGCACAGTTGCCCGCAGTCACTTTCTGCAGTTACTTTCTAGCTGTAGAATTGACTTTGTACTGCTGTTAGGGATACACCAAGGGATCAAGTTCCTGAATTGGTTCTTGTGTAACCAAAGTCATACTGCTCACATTATCTTAAGTCCATTGCTGAATAATTGTACCAAGTGTGCATCAGGTCCTTTATCTGTATCTAAACAAGGAATTTGTTAAATCATCAAAATATAAGGTTGTGAAACCTTAAGCCCATCAAAAAGGCTTCCAGTTCTTTTATCACACACAAATTCCACCGAGGATGTTCGGCCCGATCCAACATAAAAATGTAAATTGTGCACTGCCGAGGATCGAACGACGCGAACCATAGATGCATCTATTAACCTGCCTAGGTGAACGACCTGCTCCCATGAGAGTAGTAGAAATATTCACCCCGCTTGTGGAATATACTTGCGGCGCGGTTACATATAAATATAACATAGTTTTCCTCAATTCTTTTCAAAATAATAATTTACTTGAAATCTTTAATTTAGTTCTTATCCAATACAATCAACATTTATGATCAGTTAACGGTGTCCACAAAGCATGATGTAAGCCTAAAACTACCCGGGCATAACATGAATAATAGCTACGTGCGGACTCTCGTCACTTTCTGCATACGTAGCCCCCACAAATAATCACATATTAATTAAGTTCACCTATGGAGAAATTTCCGTCTTACAAGGTTAGAAAAGAGACTCCTTGCTTCAAGGCCTACTTTCCGGTCCAAGCTTATTCCCCAAACACTCAATTTGGTGCCGAACAATCCAAAACTATCCAAATAGTGTAAAGACTAATCAATTTAGGCTTAAAAGTTCATCCCCGGGCTCACATGCCCGGATTCCGGAAATTTTCGAAGAAAGTTGATACCCATAACCTTAGAAACATAAATATATAAACTATGATTTTCGTGGTAAAACTCCATTTTTATCAAACACCTAGATTTTTCTCTAAACTCATGATTTTTACTAATTTACATGTTATAATCTACCCATAAATTATGTATTAAATTCACATTAGGTAGAAATTACTTACCTCACAAAGCTAGGTCGAAATATTCTCCTTAAGAGCCTTCAAATCGCCCAAGAGTGTAATAAATGACCCCAAAAATGCCCAAGTCCTGATTTTAAACTCACTGCCGAGCTACCACCTTCTTCACGAACGCGAAAGAGGCCTCGCGTTCGAGAAGGCAAATGACTCAGGCCCCCTGAAGACCCTTCATCAGCGCGATCAATGTCTCACGAACGTGGAGGCTGGCTTGGCCTACCCTATCCGAACGCGAGGGCCGCTTCACAAACGCGAAGAATAAAGCGTCCCCAGCCCAGTCCAGCTACTCTACGCGAACTCGAGTCGCCTCACGCGAACGTGAGGGTCACTGGCCCAAGACCTTTGCGAATGCGGACTAACTATCGCGAACGCATAGCACATTTTCCCATTATCCCTAACTCCTTCTACGCGAATGCGATTGTCCCTTCACGACCACGAAGAAGGAAACTAGAACTGGACATTTCTTGTTTCTCACACTTTGCTCCGAGGGGTCGGAAACACACCCGAGCCAATCAGGACTCCATCCAAAGGCACCAACAGGTCTGTAATCATAATACAGACTAGCTCGAACTCTCGAAACGCTAAAAACAACAACGAAACTAAGAATCATACCTCAAAACCAAATTGAATCAAACTTTGAACTTTAAGTTTTCCAAATCCTCCGAATGCACCGAATCATACTTACACTACTTGGAATGACACCAAATTTCGCGTGCAAGTCTTAAATGACATTACATAACTATTTCCGGTCTCAAAATTAAATTTGAATCTCGATAACACAAAAACCCACTCCAAACCAAATTTAAAGAAATTCAAAGTTCTTAAAGAACCAACTTTCACTATGGGCGCCAAAACACTCCCGGGTCATCCAAAACCCGATCCGAACATACGCCCAAGTCCGAAATCATAATATGAACCTATTGGAACCGTTAAATCCCGATTCCGAGGTCGTTTATTCAAAATGTTGATCGAAGTCAAACTTGGCCTTTTAAGCCAACCTTAAGGAACCAAGTGTTCCGATCTCAATCCAAACTCTTCCAAATTCCAAACCAACCATCCCCGCAAGTCATTAATCAGTAAGAGCAAGTACTGGAAGTCTTATTTAGGGGAACGGGGTTCTATAAAGAAAAATGACCGGTGGGGTCGTTACATTCTCCACCTCTTAAAAAAACGTTCGTCCTCGAATGGGTTTAGATTCATACCTAAAGTGCTGAATAAGTGTGGATATCTGCTTCACATGTCCTCCTCGGACTCCCAGGTCACCTCCTCGACTGGTTGGCCCCTCCACAGAACCTTTACCGCAGAAATCTCCTTGGATCTCTACTGGTGATCCTGTATAGAAACAATAGCAATCGGCTCCTCCTCAAAACCAAGGCTCTCATCTAGTTGAATAGTACTGAAGTCTAACACATGAGACAAGTCAGCGTGATACCTTCAGATCATAGACACGTGAAAAATTGGATGAACGCCTGATAGGCTAGGAGGTAAAGCAAGCTCATAAAAAACCTCCTCAACTCGCCTACACCTCAAATGGGCATATAAACCTTGGGCTCAACTTGTCCTTCTTTCTAAATATCATAATACCCTTCATCGGCAAGACTTTCAAGAGAACCTTCTCGCTGACCATAAATGATACATCGCGCATCTTCTGATCCGCTTAACTCTTCTGTCTAGATGGTGCCGTGCGAAGTTGCCCCTGGATCAAATTTACCTTTTCCAAGGCATCCTTTACCAAATTAGTACCATATAACTTAGCCTCGTTGGGCTCAAACCACCCGATGGGAGAATGACATTGTCGACCATATAAGGCCTTAAATGGAACCATCTCGATGTTGGACTGGTAACTATTGTTGTAAGTAAACTCGGCCAAAGGAAAGAACTGATCCCACTGTCCCCCAAACTCAATCACACATGCTCTTAGCATGTCCCCTAATATTTGAACTGTCCGCTCTGTCTGTACGGCGGTCTGTGGATGGAATGTTGTGCTAAGCTTTACAAGGGTCCCCAACTCACTCTATACTGCCCTCCAAAAATGTAAGGTGAACTGAGGGCCTCTATCTGATATGATGGAAATAGGCACATCGTGCAACCGAACTATCTCCTGAATATAAATATGGGCCAACTTCTCTGAAGTATATGTAGGCACAATTGGAATGAAGTGAGCCGACTTGGTCAACCTATCGACAATGACCCAAACTGCATCAAACTTTCGAAGGTCCGTGGTAACCCAACTATGAAATCCATGGTAATGCGCTCCCATTTCCACTCAGGTATAGTCATCTGCTGAAGTAGGCCACCTAGCCTATGGTGCTCATACTTGGCCTGCTAGCAATTTAGGCACCTAGCCACATACTCAACTATGTATTTCTTCATTCGCCGCCACAAATAATGCTGTCTCAGGTCATGATACATCTTCGTAGCACCTGGATGAATAGAATATCGAGAACTGTGTGCCTCATCTAGGATCCTCTCCCTTAAGACATCGACATTAGGAACACATAGATGACCCTGGAGTCGCAGAACACCATCCTCGCCCATAGAAACCTCCTTGGCAGAACCCTGTAGTACCATCTCTCTAAGGACTGCCAAATGCGGATCATCAAACTGTCGAGCCTTGATCTGCTCCAATAGTGAAGAATGGGCAACAACACATGCAAGAACTCGGTCGGGCTCGTAAACGTCCAACCTCACAAGTTTGTTAGCCAAGGACCGAATGTCGAAAGCTAGTGACCTCTCCTCTGCTAAAATGAATGACAAGCTACCCATACTCTTTGCCTTACTGCTTAAGGCATCTGCGACCACATTTTCCTTACCCGGATGATAAATAATGGTGATGTCATAATCCTTCAATAACTCAAGCCATCTACACAGCCTTAAATTGAGATCCTTTTGCTTGAACAAATGTTGTAAGCTGCGATGATTAGTGTAAACCTCACATGACACCCCATAAAGATAATTCCTCCAGATCTTAAGAGCATGTGCAATCGCGGCCAACTCTAGGTCGTGCATGATAAGTGAGGATTTTAACCTATTATTTGCTCTCTTTTACTTGTGTTTTAAGCCAAAAATGCTTTAAGGTATTCCCGAAAACTAATGAAATATGCTTGCTTGCAGGATTTGGTCAAAATGAGCCAAAGGAACCATAATCAACACACAAAGGAGTCAAAAGTTGAAAAAAAACCAAGACTAGGAAAAGAGATCTGAAGCGAGGGCTGCACAAAAATTGTGCGGACGCGAAAGCCATGATACGTCCGCGATCATAATTATGCGGTCCGCATAAGGGAGATTCAGAGAGTGTGATTAGAGCTAAATGATGAGCGCGGCTCGCACCAGAAATGTGCGTCCGTTAAAGTCCCTGTGCGGACGCCAATGAAATTACACGGAGTGTGATGACTGAGATTCAGAGACTTGACAACATGAGCAAAAGAGAGAAGTGCGGACCACACCAGATTTGTGCAGCCGCAGAAGTCCTTTGTGCGTCCGCGATCGAAATTATGCGGTCTGCAAGATGAAGAATCAGAGAGTTGATTTCAACCCAAACTCAAGCAAGTGCGAACCAGATCACTTTTATGCGATCGCATAATCTAGAGCACGACCGCACTTAGAATTATGCGACCTGTGAAAGCTCAGCTCAACCCAGATCCAAAAGAGAAGAACGCGGACCACACTCAATATTATGCGGCCGCGAAA
The DNA here is from genome assembly GCA_005239505.1 of Nicotiana paniculata. Lineage (NCBI taxonomy): Eukaryota > Viridiplantae > Streptophyta > Magnoliopsida > Solanales > Solanaceae > Nicotiana > Nicotiana paniculata. Next base: position 31,171 of record ML367826.1, read on the forward strand.
GAAAGAGTACATCCGCACTAAGAATTATGCAGCCGCACAACCTCTGCAAGGGCATTTTTTCCAGATATTTTCAGCTTAGTATAAATAGAACTTTTTGTCATTTTAAGGTTATGTTATGTTTTGTATAAGCACGTGAGACGACTGGGTTTTCTGTTTTGGGAAATTTTGTACTAGATTCACTTCTTAACATTAGATTTTCATTCCTTAATTTCATATTATGGATTTTATCTTCATTTCATATTTAATTTCTGTTATTTTCATGAGTAGCTAAGACCATAGCTAGGGTTGTGACCCAACTCTAGTGTGGGTATTTAATGGGTATTTGATTTTAGGTCTTGAATGTGTATGGGTTAGTGATATTTAACCTAGTTCTTGCTAGAACTATAGAATTAATGGTTGCAAACATTGATTCATGCCTTTATGACTTAGTCTCTACTTGAGAAAGAGGGACTAAGTCTAGGAAAACTAGGCTAATAAGGAATTTGGGTGAACTCAAGAAATTGATAGCCCCAATTAAAGGGTTAAACCTAGAGATAGTTGATCACGCCTCACCCACACTACTATAGTTGTTGTGAGCTCGGCAATTGCTTGCCCTTGTTCTTGGAGTTCCTTGTGGAGACTATTCACACCGGTTTCCCCTTGAGGCACATTTGCTCTACTTTGCCAAGCCGAAGATGTGCCGACCATTTCATCAAGAATCTCACATGCCTCCGGGTACGTCAAATTCATAAAATTACCACCGGCCAATTGGTTGACCACACATTGATTTACCGTGTTGACTCCCCAGTAGAAGGTTTGTTGTATCATAGCCTCGGTCATGTCATTGTTCGGACACTCCTTGACCATGGTTCTATAGAATTCCCATATTTCATGTAGTGGCTCGTTTGGATCTTGTTTGAATGACAAAATCTCATCTCGAAGGGCCGCCATGTGGCTTGGGGAAAAGAACTTTGCAATAAATTTATCCGCGAGCTCGTCCCAAGTGGATATAGAATGGTTTGGGAGACGCTCAAGCCAATCCAATGACTTTCCCCGAAGTGAGAACGGGAACAACCGTAACCGTAATGCGTCCTCCGACACATTAGTTTACTTACTCCCCCAAAAGGTATCAACAAAGCCTTTGAGATGCTTATAGGCATTCTGGTGCGCGGCTCCGGTGAAGTATCCTCTTTGCTCTAGGAGAGTGAGCATCACATTTGTGATTTGGAAGTTCCCCGCTCGAATCCTTGGCGGGACTATGGCACTAACATACTCCTCGTTTGGAAGGACCCGAGGGGCAGCTCTAGGAGCTAGAGGTGGGGGAGGGTCTGGGATATCATCCTGTATATTGGCCTGTCGGCCCCTTCTTTGTGGAGGAAGTTGATTAATTTCCTCTTCTTGGTTGTCATACACCTCCTCCCCCGGAATCAAATTTCCTGGAAGATCAAGAATTGTACCTAAGTAAACAAAACAAGGAAGTTAATAATAGAAGGAAAGAAAAACACACTACGCTTCTAGTCACAAAGATAGTCACACCGTTAGAGTCCCCGCCAACGGCGCCAAAAAGTGATCACGCCTCACCCAATCTACTATATAAGTAGGAAGGCAAGGATTGTGTAGCTTTTACCCGGATGGTCGGGATCGAATCCACAGGGACTCTATAATGGTAGTGAGTCTAAGTGATCTAAAAGGGTCGAGTGTTTCTAATTGCACTTCTAAACATTTGTTGGTATTGAACTATGCTAAGTATACTCTATTTTTTGAAAGCTAATTAATGACTAAGTTGTTTTTGTTGCTGTTTTCTGATATTGATAAAAGCACTAGGGTCGTGAACTTTGCCTAGGTGGATACAAAATGGGTTTCAATTCTAAGGTCGGGGAATTTGTTAAGGATAAAACTATAACCAATGCACGAAGGTGCTCACTCTATACCTCTCGGTAGTTTGAGTGATTTTACCCTAATTGCCCCTCTCGAGGTCAATTGGGTGCCAATTAATCAAGCAATTGAGGCTTAGGTAGTGTATTACTCTCTCGAGGTTTAACCCGTTAATTACGGCTCAAGTAGGGTTTTACCATTTCTGGGTTTAACCCAATTGATTGGGACTACCAATCTCTTGATAATGCCCTAATTTCCTATTAGGCTAATTTCTAGACTCAAGTGTTCTTTCTCAAGAGAGACCCAAGTCATGAAAAGGCTAATTAGTGTTTGAAACCACTAATTATGGCAATAGAAATCCTAAATTAGCCTAAATAGCCAACACCTATTAATTTCCCAACCTTAATTTCAAAAACCCATTACATACCCATACTAGGGTTGAACCACAACCCTAGCTAATGGGTCATGTTACTCATAATCAAAGATGAAAACAATGATAGAGAAGAAGAAGAACCCATTTAATTGATTCCTAACAATGAAATTGAAGTTTCAATGCTAAAAATACAAGAACAAAGCTAGAAAGATGAAAACCCTAAAATATTCACGTGCTCTCTAGTTCCGAAATTACAAGATGTGTAAAGAAATTACAAAATAGTCTATGTATAGTTTGTCAAAATTTTGGACAAAAATGCCACTGCGGGACCACCACGGACCGCGTAAACACGATCGCGGTCCACGAAAATAATTGGGCTGCTGAGCTGCTGAGCTTCTGGTAAGGTTTGACCGTGGACCGCGAAATAAGGACCGTATAGAGAATTTTGCCTGGCCTATACCCTCACTGGAATGCCACCGCGGACTGCTAAATGAGGACCGCGGGCGCGGTGGAAACTTGCAGTGTCTTCAACCTTACCGGAATGCCACCGCGGACCGCGAAATGAGGACCGCGGCCTCGGTGGCCTTTTGCTTGATCATCTTTGTTGTGTTTGATCCTTGTGCCGGATTCACTACTGTTTTGAGCATATTTTAGACTGAGTGTCTTCATTTCTGGTTCAATCCTGCAACAAGCACAACGTATAAGCTTTCGGGGCCACTTTGTGTACCATTATATCCAAAATTCATGTATAGGGGAACGAAAAACGAGGCAAAAATCCAAGTTATCAATAGTAATACCCGACTTTAGCTAACATCACTTGAATTGCATGAATACCCATTTGGACTTGAGAAAGCCAAATTGGGCAAAATTACTCAAACTACAGAGAGGTATAAAGTGAGTATCCGGGTGTGATAGCTATAGCACAATCCAAACTAATCAAGCTTGCCCTAGAACTTTGATACCAGTTAGAAATCCTCCTAGGTAGAAGTCACTACCCTAGTCTCTTTAAACCCTTGAAAAAACATCAACAAAATTATTGTCCTTAGTTTCAATTATTGCAATCTTTAGCGTAAAGTTAGAAGTAGAAATCAAACCAAAACTTGTGGAAGTGTAATTAGACTCAAAACCCACATATATCTTAGATATAAACCTAATTCCAAGCTATTAACTCCCTATGGATTCGATCCCGATCTAGTTGGGTTTAAACTGCATCGACCACCCTCGCTACTCAATAGTAGTGTAGGCTTCGACCCGATCAATTTTGGCGCCATTTCCAGGGTGTTAGACGGTCTTAGCTATATATCTAAGTATTTGTGTGTTTTGTTTTTATTTCCTTCTATTTTTCTAATTTTATGTGTGAATTGATTTTAAGTACCAAATGGCTCTTAATAAAGAGGCCCTCGGAAACATTCCTTTGGGGGAGGAGGTAGATGACGAACAAGTGGATGGGGTTCATCTTGAGCCTCAAGTACATAGGAGAGGCCGACTGCCTCAGGATAATGTGCCAAACCCTCCCCCACCCCTGCCAAGGGCAGCACATTGGGTGTTGCTCCAAATTAGGGCGGGAAACTTTCAGATAACCAATGTCATGCTTACACTGTTGGAACAGAGGGGTTTTTTCACCGTAGCTCCACATCAAAATGCCTATAAGCATCTCAAAGGTTTTGTTAACACGTGCTGGGGGAGAAAGCAGACGAATGTATCTGAGGACGCATTGAGGTTAAGGATTTTCCCATTTTCTCTAAGAGGGAAGACTTTAGATTGGCTAGAGAGGCTACCCAACCATTCCATCCACACTTGGGATGAGTTGGCCGAGAATTTCATAGAAAAGTTCTTTTCTCCGGGACATATGGAAACATTGATATATGAGATCCTAGATTTTAAACAAGAGCCAATTGAACCGTTACATGAGATTTGGGAGAAGTACCGCACAATGGTAAAAGAATGCCGCAAGAACGATATGACTGAGGCAATGATCCAGCAAACCCTTTATAGGGGGATCAACACAACTAACTAGTGTTTGGTGAATCAACTCGCTGAGGATAACTTCATGAACACCCTGAAGCATGTAAAATATTAGATGATATGGCAGATACCTCTTCGGCTTGGCAAAGTAGAGCCAATGTTCCTCAGGGTGACCCTAATGTTATCCACCTTCACAAGGAGCTACATGATCGTGGGCAGGCCATAGTGGAGTTGACAACCACCATGAATCAGTTGGCCAAGACTCAACTTCAACAGGTTCAGGGGCCAACACAGGTAAATGCTATGGAAGGAGTGAACATGATGGTCAACAAGAGAAGACAACGAGGTCAACAAGTTCAAAACAATCCGGATCAATTTGAGCAAAGTGGTAGTGGATACAATCAAGATGATTCATATGATGATCAAAGTGAAGAGGTTCAATATGTCAATAATTACCAAGGTCAACGGAGCAACGCTCCAAATCAACAACAGTGGAGATCACAAGGTAATCAAGGAAATTGGGGCAACCAAGGTCAACAAGGAAATTGGAATGGTGGCAACAACAAAAATCAAAGCAATTGGGGGAACAATAATCAAAATTGGAGTAATCAAGAAAATCAAGGCAATTGGGGAGGAAATAACCAAAGCAATTGGGGTGGAAACAATAATAGTAATTGGGAAGGAAATAGCAATCAAGGGGTTGGAACAACAATAATCAAGGAAGTTGGGGGTCGAGCTTGTAAAGGCCCCCGATGTATCAACAACCCAACAACCCGCCTCCATATCCGTCACAAGGTCCTAGTTCTTCCAACAATGATATGGGACGGATAGAAAACATGTTCAAGCAAATTATGGAGAAAAATGCCGACTCCGATGCCCAATTGGCATCCCACAACACTTCTATCCGCAACTTGAAAGTCAATTTTTCCAAATATCTCAAGCTTTGAATAATCTCCCTATGGGGGCACTACCAAGTGATACGGTGGTGAACCCAAAGAGTGGGAACAATACGGGGCATGCTATGGCGGTGACTACAAGAAGTGGGAGAGGTGGAGTTGCTAGTACCTCAAACTCACGAAATAATGTGATTGATGATGATGTGTTGTTGCAAAATGATGATGAGCCAAGCAATGATTTTCAAGCAAATGATGAAGTGAGGATAGACATTGATGGAAATGTGGAGGAGACACAAGATGATGTGAACTCGTCTAGCGAACATGTGATGACATACCGGATCCGGTAGTGCCCAAAGCCAAGGCTCGTTTTCCAAAGTCCCCTCCACCGTATCCTCAAAGTCTCGCAAATCAAAACAATGAGAACCAATTCAAGAAATTCATTGATATGATGAAAAGCTTATCCATAAATGTGCCATTGAATGAAGCCCTAGAACAAATGCCGGGATATGCCAAGTTCATGAAAGACTTGGTAACAAAGAAGAGATCAATGATCTGTGAAACGATCAAAATGACACATCAAGTGCATTCCATTGCTCCAAAGCTAGAAGATCCTGGTGCCTTTACAATCCCATGCACTATTGGACGTGCTGATTTCGCCAAAGCTCTAAGTGACTTGAGGGCAAGCATTAACTTGATGCCCTATCATGTGTTCAAAACATTGGGGATTGGGCAACCAAGACCCATATCCATGAGGTTGCAAGTGGAAGACCGGACAATGAAGAGGCCATTGGGGATAATTGATGATGTGCTAGTTCGGGTCCACAAGTTCATACTTCTCGCAGATTTTGTGATACTTGATTATGAGGTTGACTATGAGGTGCCAATAATATTGGGGAGACCTTTCCTAGCGACAGGGAAGGCCTTAGTTGATGTGGAAGCTGGGGAGCTCACCTTACGGGTGGGCGATGAAAAAGTTGCAAGTCAATGAGGCAGCCTAATAGCAATGAAGTGTGTTCGTTCGTGGATCTTGTAACCGAGGTACTTGTTGATGACACAAGTGCTGTGATTAATGTTGAAGACCCATTGGAATCTGTGTTGTTGAATCATGATGAGGATGAGAAGGAAGGCTTGGTAGAGTGTGTTAATGCTTGCAAGGGATGGGGTCATATACATATGGGCCCCGAAAACTTTCTTTGGACCTTGAGAACCGGAAGACTCCACCAACAAAGCCCTCAATAGATGAGCCTCCCACATTGGAGTTGAAGCCCTTTCCTTCACATCTCAAGTATGAGTTCTTAGGCCCTTGTTCCACATTACCTGTTATTCTTTCCTCGTGCTTAACTAACGTGCAGGTAGATTCCACCCTTGTGGTGCTCCAAAGGAGGAATAAGGCAATAGGTTGGTCATTGGCGGATATTCGGGGTATAAGCCCTACCTTTTGCATGCACAAAATCATATTGGAGGAGGATGCCAAACCCTCCGTGGAACATCAAAGAAAATTGAATGAGGCCATGCAAGAGGTAGTCAAGAAAGAAATCATCAAGTTGGATGCAGGGGTTGTCTACCCCATTTCTGATAGTTCATGGACTTCGATCATCAAGTTGGATGCATGGGTTGTCTACCCCATTTCTGATAGTTCATGGACTTCGCTGGTACAATGTGTCCCAGAGAAGGGGGCATGATTGTGATCACAAATGATAAAAATGAATTGATCCCCACAAGAACTGTCACCGGTTGGAGGGTATGCATGGATTATAGAAAGCTCAACAAAGTGATTCAGAAAGATCATTTTCTGCTTCCATTTCTTGATCGAATATTGAATAGGCTTGCCGGATGTGCTTATTATTGCTTCTTGGATGGGTATTCTGGATATAACCAGATTCTTATTGCACCTGAAGACCAAGATAAAACCACCTTCACTTGCCCGTATGGCACATTTGCATTCTCGAGGATGCTGTTTGATTTATGTAATGCACCGACTACTTTTCAGCGGTGTATGATGGCAATATTTACAGATATGGTGGAGGAATTCCTCGAGGTTTTCATGGATTATTTATTTCTTGTGGGGGATTATTTTGAAGAGTGTTTGGATAATCTTGATAAGGTATTGGCACGTTAGGAAGAAACCAACTTGGTGCTTAATTGGGAGAAGTGCCATTTTATGGTCGAGGAGGGCATTGTCCTCGACCATAAGATCTCCAAGAATGGTATTGAAGTGGATAAAGCAAAAATTGACGTGATATTAAAATTCCCTCCTCCTACTTCCATCAAAGGAGTGAGGAGCTTTCTAGGTCATGTGGGGTTTTACCGTCGGTTCATCAAGGATTTCTCAAAAGTGGTGAATCCCTTGTGCAAGTTGTTGGAAAAAGATGCCAAATTTGTGTGCAATGATGATTGCATGAAGGCATTTGAGCTACTCAAGTATAGGTTGACTACCACTCCCATCATTACCGCACCAAATTGGAGCTTACCATTTGAGCTCATGTGCGATGCTAGCGACGTGGTAGTAGGAGCGGTATTGAGACAAAATTAAGAAGGTATTCCATCCGGTCTACTATGCTAGTAATGCCATGAACGACGCCCAATTCATCTATACGATGACCTAGAAAGAACTCTTAGCAATTGTCTTTTCTATGGAAAAGTTTCGCCCATACGTCATGGGTACTAAAGTGATTGTGCACATCGATCACGCGGCACTTCGTTATTTGATGAGTAAAAATGACTCTAAGGCTAGGTTGATGCGATGGGTACTTCTTCTACAAGAATTTAATCTTAAAATCATAGACCGAAAATGGAGTGAGAATCAAGTGGCAGACCACTTGTCCCGACTAGAAGAGGAGGGGAGGCCCCATGATGGACTTGATATTAATGATTTGTTTCCGGATGAACAAATCCTTTCCATGTCTTTGACCTGGATACCTTGGTTTGCCGATGTGACCAACTTTCTTGTGAGTGGCATTGTACCGAATGATTTCTCTTCAAATAAAAGGAAGAAACTCAAACGAGACTGCTTGGATTATTATTGGGACGAGCCATATCTTTTCAAAATTTTCACTGATGGTGTTATCCGGAGATGTGTTCCAGAAGAAGAGAAATTAGGTATTCTTGAAGCTTGCCATTCCTTTCCCTATGGTGGTCACCATGGTGGGGCGAGAACTGCTAAAGGTCCTAAGTTGTGGATTTTATTGGCCTACCTTGTACAAAGACAGTAGCGAGCTAGTTAGGCGTTGTGATGATTTCCAAAGAGCCGGTGGGATCTCCAAGAAAAATGATATGCCTCTCACCACCGTCGTCAAGATTGATATTTTCGATGTGTGGGGGATCGACTTTATGGGTCCATTTGTGAGTTCATAGGGGAACACCTATATTGTTGTTGCTGTGGATTACATTTCCAAATGGGTCGAAGTTGTGGCTTTGCCCAATGATGAAGCACATAATGTGGTGGATTTCTTGAAGAAAAACAAATTCACAAGGTTCGGCACCCCAAGGGACATCATTAGTGATGGGGGTTCACATTTCTGGAACAAATAATTTGACACTCTACTCTCCAAGTATGGTGTCACTCACAAGGTGTCAACCCCATATCACCCCAAGGCAAGTGGATAGGTTGAAGTCTCCAACGGGGAGATCAAGAGAATTCTATCCAAGACTGTCAATGCAAACCGGACTGATTGGTCAAGGAAACTTGACGATGCTCTATGGGCCTATAGAACAGCTTACAAGACTCCAATAGGTATGTCTCCATATCGGTTGGTGTTTGAGAAAGCATGTCACCTCCCGGTGGAATTAGAGCACAAGGCCATGTGGGCATTAAAGAAATTGAACCTTGAGTGGGATGTCACTGCCAATCTTCGGGTGGAGCAATTGAAGGAACTTGATGAGTTCCGATTCCATGCTTACTCCAGTTCGTCCTTGTATAAGGACAAAATGAAGTACCTACATGATAAGTATATCTGGAACAAAAAATTCCAAGAAGGCGACCTTGTTCTTCTATTCAATTCTCGGTTACGGATGTTTCCGGGAAAGCTTAAATCAAAGTGGAGTGGTCCTTTTGAAGGGGTACACGTGACTCCTTTTGGTGCTCTAGTTTTGAAAAACAAGAATGGTGAGATCTTTAGAGTCAATGGGCACCGAGTAAAGCACTACCTTGGCAAGGTTGATGATGGCTACGTTTCAAACGAATGATGGTAACATGCGTCGTGCCACGACGTTAAATCAGGTGCTTCTTGGGAGGCAACCCATATGTTTTTCCTTTCTTTTGATTTTCTTCTTAGATTTGACATTGTTTTGGACTAACTGGTTGTGAAGTGTATTTAGGAATTGGTTGTGCAGTGCAGGAAATTGACAAAGAAAATTTGGCTAAGTGGTGAAATTGTGCGGACCACGCCAAAAATGCGGACCGCACAAGCACTTCGCAGCCGCACAATTCTATGTGCAGTCACGTAGTTGGAAGAGGGAAAATGCCAACTCTCTGAAGTTTGGCCTGACAAAATCCCTTAAGGATTAGCCATTTTTATGCGGACCGCGCCATTGCTTCAACGGTTGAGTGAGAAAAAGGTACGGAGTGCGGACCACACCAAAATTGTGCGTCCGCACTCAGGTAAGTCGGTGGGTCATTGGGTCAGAGTGTAAATAGGACTTCTTGAAACTATTCACACTTTACACACTCTGACCTCTCAAGCTAGACTAAAGCACAATGCACTTTTTCTTATTTTCAATCTCATCCCATATTCATCAAGTGTTGATTTCCTACTACATTTCACTACTGGTATGTTAATTTCAATGAATTAATTTCATCTTTTTCTTTTCTTTTCTCTTTGTTTTAGTTTTCTTTTTAAGTTAGGTCTAGATTCACGCCAAATATGACAAATTGATTCTTAATTATTGCTTAGAAACATATGGGTAGTGTTTGAATGCATAATGGGGGCCGGGGTTAGTAATTTTTATTGTTTAATTTCCACAAATCATGCCTAATTAGTGAAAACCCTAGTATTAGTTATACAATAGTGCCCCCCAGATTTGAATTTCGTGGCCTCACACATTTTTGTCCGGTCTGCGCTAGGGTATGTGGCCGCATACAAAATTGTGCAGTCCGCGATACCCTAGATTGAAGGCACTTGTGAATGCTAAGATTATGCGGCCGTATTCAATTTTGTGCGGTCCGTGGTTGGTTTTTTGTGTCCGTACCCAATTTTGTACGGTCCACACAATTGAACTTCAGAGACCCAACAAAGTGCTTATGCGGCCGCACTCAAAATTGTACGGTCTGCGGTGGGTGTTATGTGGTCGCACTCAATTTTGTGAGGTCCGCAGTTGGTTAACTTCAGAGAACCCGTAGTCTGAACCTAGTATATCCATGACCGCACTCACTTTTGTGCAATCTGCGATGAGTATTATGCGGCTGCACTTATTTTTGTGCGGTCCACGATGGGAAGTTCGTAGCCGCACTTACTTTTGTGCAATCCGCGTTGCCTTGTTCTGAGAAGCACTGCCTTTCTTTTCAACTGTCATTCTTTAGCACATGTTGAACCCCAATTCTAACTGACTTTCACTACTTGTATGTGCAGAAAATGGTGCGTTCACGTGGTCAAGGTGACACCTTCAAAGGGAGGGCAGAATCCTCCTAAGGCCGGGGTCGAGGAAAACCTAGCATGCCATTATCAATCCAGAAAGTCTTGGGCAAGAAAACTACCCTCACTAGACCTCCTCCGGACTCCTCAAACACAAGTGAATACCTCTGTCACGACCCAAACTGATGGGCTGCAATGGGTACTCGGTACCTTCCTCAACGAGTACCAACATAACGTATCTTTTTGTATCATGCTATCATAGGTAAATGATATAGAAAGGCTGTCGTAGGATAACTAGAATAAAACATGTAATACCAACTTATACATAACACATATGGACCTATAAGACCAAAATGATCACTCGTATACTAAATATAGGCCGACAAGGCCATACAATCTGTTACGTAAATGACATATGTCTATAAGCCTCTAAGAGTAGATAAATACCATAAAGGTCGGGACAGAACCCCGTCGTACCAATCAATACATGACCAAATCGTACTGACTAAATAAGCAACTCCGGAGAAAATGGAGCGCACCAACATCTTCCGTTGAGCTGATAGCCTACTTGGAGGACTCTCAACCTGTCTATCAGGACCTGCAGGCATGAAACGCAGCGTCCCGGGGAAAAATGGACGTCAGTAAAAACAATGTACCAAGTATGTAAGGAATGAAAATCAATAAACAATAGACGTGAGAGAAACATGGAGCAAAAGATTCGACATGTAAGTCTGAATAACTCTGTGAATCAGTTAATACTTATAATGTCATGCATATGCGTATAAATGTCATACCATGCATGGGTAGATGCGTTCATAACATCATCAAGCCTCTGAGGGCAACCCATCATATCATCTCGGCCACTGTGGGCAACATCATCAACGTATACCAACTAATCAGGTGGTGGTGCGTATATAACACCGAAATCTTTTTCCCATATCCCATGTACATACACACACACACACACACACACACATATATATATATACACACACACATATATATATACATTCTGAGAAACTTTCACATTATCGACCAAATTTTCGTGACCAGATGGCGTTATAATGTATGTTTCCGTGACCTACACACATACATTATATGATTATGTATTTCATAATTACCGACCAACGTTGGTCGGTAATTTTGGTCTTTTTTTTTTATAAAAAAAGTAAATTTTTATTTCTTAAAATATTATAAGCTATCCTGAAATTATCTTAAAATATCACACACACATACATTATATAAAACTTTCACATCATATATATATATATATATATACACACACACACATTCTGACATAACATCAATACATTCCATGAAAGTTTCTTATGACATTCTGAGAGATTTTTCTCATGCATTGCATTCATTTATACATGTACATTGACCCATGACCATATGGCGTTATGTACGCATATATATGTATGTATGTATGTATATATATGTATATATATATATAAATGCAATGCATGAGAAAAATCTCTCAGAATGTCATAAGACCATTATGCCTTTGAGTAGTATCATGAAATAAACTTTATCAACTTATGTATTTTTCTGAGACCCATGAACAGAAGATGTAATAATAAAACACATGGGAATTCAAGAACATAGGCACCTTTAATACTTCTATGAATAGAGTCATTTATAGAAGTTTTGCATTTGTTCATTTTGTTCGTGTCGTATGGATCATGCCAAAAGGAAAGAAGGGATAGCCTTAACATACCTGGGCTGAGTCTCTTAACAATCCTCTAACATACGTCAATTGTGAAAACATGTAACGACAGATCGAAGTAGGAAAAATACCTTTGATGTTCTTGAGAAAGATTATACCAGGCTCCCTTAGAATTGCAAATCCCGTTGCTATTACGTAGCATAGCTTCGTATGAAATTTTGTTGTAGAAAATCGCATTGCTATCATCTCATCTTGTATGAATTTCATAGCTTCTTATTGCTTGTCTTGGACATACTTTTATATAAGTTTGCTTGAAGAAAATCACGTTGCCTTTTAAGACCTTGTAAAGGATTTCTATGAACCCCTTCATTGACAACTCTCATTCGTTACTTTCTAGTAAGATTCCCAATATTGTAGTTTAGAGAAGCTTGTATATTAATGGGTGTGGACCCTACTTTTATGGATTATTTTATCCAAAACTATCCTAACATGCCACCAATATAAAGACTAATGAGTCATTTAAATTGGCTTTAACTTGCTTCCAAATCTCCATAAACCCACGTAAGATTGTCCCCTTAGTAATTATCCAAAATCTTCATCTAGATAATTATCCACAAAAATCCAATTTACAAGTTAATCTTCCACTTAAAAATATATAATTACCAATTATCCACATAATTAAGAAATATCTCAAATTAATTAAAATGTTACTCACTTTTAACACATCTTATACACCTCACTATCATGGTCATGTGGTACCTTATATGGTACTAGTCTATAAATATCGGGTATTATAGCTCGGACCGTATTTTATCCCAAATTGTCAAACTTTATGAAACCCATTTTCTTCAATTTGCTTACCCTCTCACCTTCACGAATTTACTTATCCCTTGTTTGAAATAGCATAATACTTGTAACCTCAAAATAATCTCCTTCCCGAGCTTGCGTCGATTAACTTATGGAACACTTTCATGTACGAAAACATGGGGTGTAACATTATCCCCACTTTGGAACATTCGTCCTCAAATGTTGATGGCATTTTCATAGCTTATGTTTTCCGAATACTTTAGTACTCTCCTTGTTATCTAGGCAACTGTTTTGTGAATAATTCCAAAGGTCATGGCATTCGCCCCTTTAGGCCTCTTTCTCACACCACGGCTTATGGTCGGAATCATTCCAATCTCATAACTGTTTCTACCTTTTATCATGCAGCCTGTACGACTCTGACTTTGTATGTGCGCCTATGCGACTCTTCTCGCCTTTTTTCCTCCAGTCTTTAGCCAATCTCTAAGCCGCACTTGTAAGCATATACAGAGCTCGATAAGATGTGTTTCTGGGCATCTATATGTATACTGAAGTTCTTTGCTTGATACTTACTGAGATTTTAGTCCTTCCTTTTATGGTATGGTACTGATATTTCCTTTTTGGCTCGATTTACCTGTTCTCATTATTCCCTTACCTTATTTGATCCGCCATTTTGAATATTGATTGATTCTGTATAATACCTTTCCTAATTTAAGTAATACTTGCCTGATTATATGCTGTTATGTTCTGTTAATTGATTGAAGCTGACCTTAAATTGATTATGAAATTATTTTCATTCATTAATTGTGTATGATTGACTTATTAACTTATTTGTCTGCTTAATTCAGTTCTATTTAAACCCCTTCTCCCTCTCCTCTTAGACAAACTCGAACTCTCATACTCTCTCTAAAACTTAAGCTCTCTTGTTCTGATTCTGTGCTAATTGTCTCTGGTTTTGGCTGGCTAAAAGCCAAGGCCAAGGCCAAGTTATTCTGGAACTTAACTGTTATGGCAGACTTACTTGCTTTCTTACTTAACTGGCATGCCTTAACCCTTTGTAATTTCATTATTTATGCTTTGCTCGACTAGCATGCTTTAATTCCCAGTATTATTCTGTCCTTCACATGATTCTACGATCCCATTGAGTGAAACTGTTAATTTAGGATTAAGTTGTTTTGAATAATATGAATCCTCTCATAAGTTAGCCTACGGTTTAATTTGTTTCATGCACTAATCTTACACCTGTTCTGAACTTTGCATTCCTCAGGATACTATAAACATGTAATCAATTAGTTTGTTGCTTAACTCATGTGCCTTGTCTGCTTAATTCATGTGTCTGGCCAGTTTAACTGTTTCTGCCTAATTGCTTATGTGATTAAGCCATGATTGTCTTAAGTACTAGCATGAGTATTTAGCTTAACTAGACTTCAACTTATTTGACATGTGTGCTAAGTATGAATTTTTTTTGCTTCTTGGTATAGTTCTGCCTGCAACTCTGTGTTCTAAACTTTCTTTCTTCTAAAATCAAACTGTTTTTTTAAACCTGCCCTTACTTCCTTTTATGTACTAGTTCTAAAAACACACTCCTAGTCCCTTAGGTTATGAACCACCCCAGTGTGAGCACTGCCTAGGGTCCACATGAGACTCCTCTGAATTCTAACACACTGGGGGCTGGTTTTCCAATCTCTTATGAATTGCTTTCTGAATGTGTCGTTCTGATATGAGCCTTTTCCTTGGGTCCCCTGAGGCTCTTGGGAACTTTGACACACTGGAAACCTGGTTCTAATGTATTATGAATCGCTATGCTATGTTGGGGTTATGGTGGAAGGCCGGGTTCCCAGGTTTATTTGGGCCTATGAAGGCTCCCTATAGTGTAACTATTACCATTATGTAATTCATTTGATATCCTGGGCTGTAGTAACTCTTTAATAACAGATTTAGGGATATTTAGTGAAGCTGAGGGGTTTTACTTATATCTTTTGTTAAAACCGATTAGAAATCCTTCCTATAGGATTTAATTATGCTGATTAAATTGTGTGAGTACTATACTCTGTTTAGAAATCCTGCCTATAGGACTTTTATGATCATTTTGATTATGTGTTTTACATTTGCATTCTAGAGATCCTGCTTATAGGACTTTCGTTTAATTTTGTACGTTCGAAATCCTGTTCATAGGACCTATACTTGTTTTCAACAAATGTGCATTAGCAGTCATGCCAAAATGACTTTGTTGTTTGAGATAATTATCTTTCCTGACAATTTGTTTAAATTCTGCCCATATACACTTAATATATATCATGCCTATAGGACTAAAAATCAGTTTTAAACTTAGAGATCTTGCCTATATGGTTTAAATAAATCCAGTTAATAGATATCATGCCTATAGGACTAAAAATCAGTTTTAAACGTAGAGATCTTGCCTATAAGGTTTAAGTCAATTCATCATTTAAAAATCATTCCTATAAGGTTTAAGTCAATTCAGCATTTAGAAATCATGCCTATAAGTTTTAAGTCAATTCAG
This sequence comes from Nicotiana paniculata, assembly GCA_005239505.1. Classification (NCBI taxonomy): domain Eukaryota; kingdom Viridiplantae; phylum Streptophyta; class Magnoliopsida; order Solanales; family Solanaceae; genus Nicotiana; species Nicotiana paniculata. The sequence continues at coordinate 46,823 of ML367826.1, forward strand.
CATTTAGAAATCATGCCTATAAGGTTTAAGTCAATTCAGCAATTAGAAATCATGCCTATAGGATTGAAAAAGGAATAAAACCTATCTCTATAGATTAAAATCCGCGTTACACCTGGAAATCATGTCTATAGGCCTGTAATTACTAAGCTTGTAGAAATCATGCCTATAGGATTATGTTGGTCGATTCTGAATTCATTCGCTACTCTCAATCACTTAGGCAATATATCTGTAGGACTTAATAATGATTCTGGGGTTATAATTATGAAATATTACTGCCTGAAGTGCCCAGGTTCATGCTAAATAAAGTCAGTAGGCAAACAAATAGGTCTTAATGCTCGTTGTAATAAAACTGTCTCTACATTCTGTTTTTCCCACATAGATATCCTGCCTATAGGATTCCAAAGTTAATAAAGTTTGCTGATTCAATTGCGTGCTTTTGTTGTCCATGTGCGGAGGTCAATGTTAGCCCATACTTGTTCCTTATCTGAAAGTCCTATTTGTTTTTGTTTGTTGCCTAGATTTCACATTTTTAAGTAATATAGGTTGGTATAGAACTATCCCAAATAGAGGTCCTAATACCTCCAAAGCCATAGGTAAGGGACGGGTAGTGAACGCATAAGAAACGAGCTATAAACTACTAGAACGCTGAGTATATCTACAATATACTACTCATAACTTGAAACTTTTTTTTACGTAATACCTTGCCACTAGGGCTTACGTGCATCGAGGAATATTTGAAGTGATTTTCCCGATCCACTTAGCCGATACTGTACTTCAATAATCATATCTTATAGCATCCAATGCAATTAACTTATGTGGGTATTTTAATCCCGTACAATTCATGAAATCCTGTTCAAATCAATAGTCAATCGAAGGCCCCAAACGTCATCCTTTATTTATCACAATTACACCCTCATTGGACTATCAAGGCAGCATTCCATCTCTTCTAAATGCCATTAGTCTTAGACTCGTTTGAGCTCATTCATGCTATACTGAGCTTTGTATAATTTAGAGAAACCATCAACTGTCTTGTTTTCATGGGCATAATCCTAAGGAATATATCCATACTCATCACCTTCACTCGCCTTTTCTTATCATTACCCCTGTCTTCCTAAAACCTTGTAGCTTTACCGTACTTTAGCATGCGACCTTGTCACGACCCGATTTACCCTCCGAAGGTGACGTGATGGCACCTAGTCTCTACGACTAGGTAAGCCAACTATAACGGGGGGAAATCGTAATAAAATGCAAGAAATAAAGGGGATAAGGGAAATGACATAAGAAACATACTGGCCGCTTGGTTCATACAAAATATAGCTTCCCAAAACCCGAAATATCACAGATAGTCACAAGCTTCTAACACTACTGTAGCTCTAACAAAAACTGGAAAAGTACATAAGAACGTCTCTATACAAGATAGAATAGAAGGGGACTTAGAGGAAATTCTGCGGACGCGGCAGAAATACCTTGCAGTCTCCTAGAATCAGCAGCAGTGACTAACCACGAGGCTGATAGCTCGTAAGATCTGCACACGAAAAACATATGCAGGAAAGAGCATGAGTACACCACATTTGGTATCCAGTAAGTGCCAAGCCTAACCCCGGTCAAGTAGTGACGAGGTCAGGTTAAGGCTCTACTGGATTTCTAGATAAGTCAGTTTAAAAGAATACAAAAGATAGGTACTGTCTACAGTAAACAGTTTAAGAAAAACAATATAAGTTTACAGTAAAGGAAATCCTCGGCTCAACACAATAATGTCCCGTAGTTCAGATGATGATTATGCAGTACATGGGGATATCTCGGAATACGTCCGTAGTCCCAAAATAAATATGCAGTACAGGGGGAAAGCTCCCGGAATACGTTTGTAGTCCCAATTTAAACATGCAATACAGGGAGAAAGCTTTCGGAATACGTCCGTAGTCCCAATTTAAATATGCAATACATGGGGAAAGCTCGCAGAATACGTCTGTAGTCCCAATTGAAATATGCAATACAGGGGGAAAGCTCCCGGAATACGTCTATAATCCCAATTTAAATATGAAATGCAAATGAATGCCGGATAAGGTTTATTTAAACAGTTCAGGAGAAAAGTCACAGGCAAGACAAAAGGATAGGACTAACTAAACATGGTGCACATAGTATCAAATAAGGAATTCAGGTAAAACAGGTAGACATCCTCCTTCCTAATCTAAACTACACCATTAGCACATTAAACAGTGAAAGAGTGAAATGATTTATGGCAGGGAAGGAAAAAAATGAAATTTTAGCAACAATGGCCTGTGCACGTACTCGTCATCTCACGTACACGGTGACCATACAACAAATAATATCAAAACAACCTAAGGGGAAGTCCCAAACATAGAGTTAGGCAAGCCACTTACCTCAACTGCTCTTGTCATCTCAAAACCACGCTCTTGCCACGAGTACCTGACTCTGAATGGCCCAAATATATTCAATTCAAGTGCATAATGTAAATATCTTTGTAAGAAATCGATCTAGCTAATTAGTTCAAGGCTAATACACGAAATTAGGAAAATTTTCCAAAAAGCCCCCTGGGCCCACGTCTCTGAATCGAGTGAAAGTTACAAATTTAAAACACCCACTCACTCACGAACTCACTCGAACAAGAATCATCGAAAACCGACGTCAAAATCTCATTATTTCTCCGATTTCTATTTGGGGAACCTTCCTCCCATTTTCATGATTTTTCACCCAAATTCATTGATTAGATTGAAGAAATTGATATGGATTAATGATATACCAGTGAAATAAGGTTAGGAATCGTTAACTATGAATCTTCTCCTCAATACCCACTAAAAATCGTCAAATCCCGAGCTCCAAATTGTTTTAGAAAATATGAATTTCAAACTCTCGGATTTTTTATGAACAACCCAGCAATTCCGCACCTGCGACTCTTTGGACCGCACCTGCGAAAAATACATCGCAGGTGCGAAAACTCACTAAATGAACTGGGGCCGCACCTGTGATCACTGGGTCGCATTTGCGGCTCTGCACCTGTGAAACCCTGTCCGCACCTGCGAGCCTAGCTGCCCCTTACCAAAAACGCACCTGTGACTCCCCATCCGTAGGTGCAAAACACCAGAACCAACAATGCTTCAGCTTGGTTTCTAAGTCCAAAAGCATCCCGTTAAGCATCCAAAACATCCCCGACGCCCCCGGGACCTCAACCAAACTTACCAACCAGTTCTAATACCTTAGCCAAACTTAGTCAAGCCTTCAAAACACATCACATAACATCAAAATCGCCAATTATGCATGGATATAAGCCTAAGAATTTATGAAATTTCCAAAATCCACAACCGATGCCGAAACACGTCAAAACTAGTCCGAATGACCTGAAATTTGACACATAGGTCAAAAATTACACGAAGGACCTACAACCACTATCGAAATTCCATTCCGAGCATGATATCAAAATTTCACCTATCAGCCAAAATCGCTGAAATTCTAACTTTTGCCAATTCAAGCCTAAATCTACTACAGACCTCGAAAACACATCTCGGACGCGCTCCTAACCCCAAATCCAGTCAGCGGAGCTAACGGAGTCGACGGAATTCCATTCCGGATCCGTCTTCACACAGTTCCGACTATGGTCTGATTTCTAAGGCTTAAACTCATAATTAGGGACTATGTGTCCAAAAACTCTTCGAAATTTATGACTAATCATTCCGACAAGTCCCATAAGCAGATATTAAAGTGGGGAAAGCCTTTATTAGGGGATCGGGGCGCTCTCAAAATGACCGACCGTGTCGTTACATTCTCCCCCTCTTAAGAAAATCGTTCGTTCTCAAATGAGTATAGAGACATACCTGAAGCTAGGGGTGGGCATAAAATCCGAAAAATCGAATTCCGAACCGAACCGAATTAATTTGGTATTTCGGTTTCGGTTTTTTTCGGTATTTCGGTCTAATTCGGTATTACATTTTTGGTATTTCGGTATCGGTTCGATTTTCGGTATTAGAATTTTAAAATTTTGGTATTTCGGTATACCGAAATACCAAAATTTTATGGACTTTTATTTGGGACCCTACCTATATCTACCCACCCAGGCCCAATCCCAAGCGACGCCTCCAAGCCCAACTGGCCAACTACCAAGCCCAGGCCCAACCCCATGAGCTTCTTAGCAGTTAAGGTGGTCCATCTTTTTGTTCATGAGACACAGGAACTTCACTAGTGGGCTTGTAGTAGTTATGTATGTGGTGACACTCTTGATGGTAGGGAAACATTTACTTTGCACAGACTTTCTCAATACTTGAATTAAAATTTCTTAGTATCTTATGGAGTTTCCTAGGTTTGAGCTTCTTGTTTTAGTGAGCAGCATTGAAGTTGCCAATACAACGAGCATGTTTTTTTACTTTTGTAGTTCGTTGTTCTTTATCACCATCGAATATTAAACCGATACTGTACCGAACCGAAATAAGAAATACCGACCGTACCGAAATATTTAGGTACGGTATTTGGTATACACAATTTAGAAACTGAATACAGAATACCGAACCGAAATTCTTAAATACCGAACCGAAGTACCGAATGCCCACCCCTACCTGAAGTTGTGAAAAGATAGGGGTACTGACTGTGCATATCTTGCTCGATCTCCCAAGTCGCCTCCTCGACCGGATGACCCCTCCACTAAACCTTGACTGATGCAATATTCTTCGACCTGAGCTTCCTGACATGTCTATCCAATATAGCGATTGGCTCCTCAACATATGATAAATCCTTGTCCAACTGGACTGAACTGAAATCCAAAACATGAGTCGGGTCACCGTGATACTTCCGAAGCATGGAGACGTGGAATACCGGATAAACTCCTGCTAGGTTGGGAGGCAAGGCTAACTCATAAGAAACCTCCCAACACACCACAACACCTCAAGAGGGATGATAAATCTCGGACTCAGCTTACCCTTCTTCCCGAACCTCATGACGCCCTTCATAGGCGATACCCAAAGAAAAACCCGATCACCAGCCATAAATGCCAAATCACGAACCTTCTAGTCCGCATAACTCTTCTACCTGGACTGAGATATGCAAAGTCTCTCCTGAATCACCTTCACCTTGTCCAGGACATCCTGGACCAAATCTGTACCCAACAATCGGGCCTCGCCCGGCTAAAACCATCCCACTGGAGACCGACACCGTCTACCATATAAGGCCTCATACGTCGCCATCTGAATGCTGGACTGGTAGCTGTTATTATAAGCAAACTCTACAAGTGGAAAGTATCGGTCTCATGACCCTCCAAAATCCATCACACAGGCACAAAGCATATCCTCGAGAATCTGAATCGTGCGCTCGGACTGCCCGTCTGTCTGAGGGTGAAAGGTTGTACTCAACTCTACCCTGGTGCCTAGCTCTTGCTGAACGGCTCTCTAGAACCGTGAAGTGAACTGTGTACCTTTGTCTGAAATGATAGATACTGGAATACCATGGAGGCGAACAATCTCCCTGATATAAATCTCCACCAACCTCTCGGAGGAGTATGTAGACACTAGAATGAAATGGGCTGACTTGGTCAGCCGATCCACAATCACCCAAATAGCATTGAACGTTTTCAAAGTCCGTGGAAGCCCAACCACAAAGTCCATGGTGATCTGCTCCCACTTCCACTCTGGAAGCTCAATCTGCTGAAGTAACCCTCCTGGCCTTTGATGCTCATATTTGACTTGCTGACAGTTAAGACACTTGGACACAAACTCCACTATATCCTTTTTCATCCTTCTCCACTAATAGTGCTATCTCAGATCCTGGTGCATCTTTGCGGTACCCGGATGAATGGAATACTGCGAGCTATGGGCCTCCTCAAGAATCAACTCCCGAAGCCAATCCACATTGGGCACACAGATTCGACCCTGCATCCTCATCTCACTGTCATCTCCTATAGTCACATCCCTGGCGTCACCTCACTGAACACTGTCTTGAAGAACTAGAAGGCGGGGATCATCATACTAGCGCTCTCAAATGCGGTCATAAAGAGAAGACTGAGCAACCACACAAGCTAAAACCCGGCAAGGCTCTAAAAGACTCAATCTCACGAACTGACTGGCTAAGGACTGAACATCCAAGGCTAAGGGCTTCTCAATTGCTAGAAGATATGCCAAACTCCCCAAACTCTCCGCCTGGCGACTCAAGGCGTCAGCCACCACATTGGTCTTCCCCGGGTGGTATAATATAGTGATATCATAGTCCTTTAGTAACTCCAACCATCTCTGCTGGCACAAATTGAGGTCCTTTTGCTTGAACAAGTGATGCAAACTCCGGTGATCCGTAAAAATCTCACATGGAACACCATACAAATAATGAAGCCAGATCTTCAGGGCGTGAATAATAACTGCTAACTCGAGGTCATGAACCGGATAATTCTTCTCATGCACCTTCAACTGCCTGGACGCGTAGGCAATCACCCTACTGTCCTGCATCAATACTGCTCCAAGGCCAATCCCCGAGGCATCACAATAGACAGTTTAGAACCCCGAAACTCGAAGTCAAAGCTGTCTTAAGCTTCTGAAAGCTCTCCTCACACTCCTCAGTCCACCTGAACGGAGCACCATTCTGGGTCAGTCTGGTCATATGTGCGACAATAGATGAAAACCCCTTTACAAAGCGACGGAAGTACCCTGCCAAACCAAGAAAACTACGGATCTCCGTAGCTGATGACGATCTAGGCCAACTCTGCACCGCCTCCACCTTCTTCGGATTTACCTGGATCCCATCACAAGACACTATGTGGCCCAAGAATGCCACCGAATCAACCCAGAACTCACACTTAAGAGAATTTTGCATACAATCTCTTCTCCCTCAAAGTCTGAACTACGGTCCTCAAGTGCCGCTCATGATATTCCCATGATCGGGAATACACCAGAATGTCATCAATAAACAAAATGACAAAGGAATCAAGGTAAGGCCAGAATACACTGCGCATCAAATTCATAAAAGCTGTTGGGGCATTGGCCAGCCCAAATAACATGACAAGAAACTCATAGTGTCCATATCTGGTCCTGAAGGCAGTCTTCGAGATATTCGGCTCCCGAATCTTCAACTGATGATATCCAGAACGCAAGTCAATCTTGGAAAATACCCTGGAACCTTGTAAGTGGTCAAGAAAATCATCAATGCAAGGCAAAGGTTACATGTTCTTCATTGTGACCTTGTTCAACTGCCGATAATCAATACACATACGCATAGAACCATCCTTTTTCTTCACAAATAATACCGGAGCACCCAAGGTGATACACTGGGTCTGATGAAACCATTATCAATCAACTCCTGTAACTACTACTTCAACTCCTTCAACTCGGGAGGAGCCATACGGTAAGGAGGCATAGAAATGGGCTGAGTGCCCGGCAACAAATTAATGCCGAAATCAATATCTCTGTCGGGCGGCATACCCGGTAGATCAGCTGAGAATACATCAGGAAAGTCCCTCACTACTGGGACTGACTCAATTGGAGGGGTATCAACACTGGCATCTCTCACGTAAGCCAAAACGTATCACACCCCTTCTCAACCATCCGTTGAGCTTTAAGAAATGAAATGACCCTACGGGGAGTATACTTTAAGGTACCTCTCCACTCTAGTCTCGGCAAGCCTGGCATAGCTAGCGTCACGGTCTTAGAGTGACAATAAAGAATATTATAATGGGGCGACAACCAGTCCATGACCAAGATAACATCGAAATCTACCATGCTGAGCAATAACAAATCAACCCTGGTCTCAAAACCACGAAGAGTAATCAAACACGACCGATATACGCGGTCCACAACTAGAGAGTCTCCAACAGGAGTAGATACATAAACAGGGGAACTCAAAGAATCCCGAGATATCCCCAAATGTGGATAAAAATAAGAGGACATATATGAATACATAGAGCATGGATCAAATAATATTGATGCATCCCTACGGCAGACAAGGACAATACCTGTGATGACTGAGTCTGAAGCAACGACCTCGGAACATGCTAGAAGGGCATAGTATCTGGCCTGGCCTCCCCCTCTAGGGCGACCTCTACCTCCCGAACCTCCACCTCGAGCTGACTAAGGAGGTGGAGTGGCAGCTGGGGCTGGACGAATAGCCGGAGGGTCTGGCGGAGCGCGTGGAGGCTGATAAAACTGTGGAGGTGCACCCCTCCTGTCCCTGGGGCAATCTCTAATCACGTGACGAGTGTCACCACACTCAAAACAACCTCTCGTAGGACGCTGCGGCTGAGACTGAATAGGAGCTGGCCTGCTGGCTGGCTAGAAATAGCACCTCGAATTTGAGGTACACTGGATACTGGCGGTGCATAATAGAACTCCTGAGGTCTAGGAGGAGCTGGAATATCGCTGGCTGCTGGAAAGGCTGAATGAACTGGGATACCACAAAGCCCCTACCGTAACGTGCTGCTGGCGCACGAGCTCCTGAAAAATGGCCAGTCTCTCGAGACCTCTTGGCCTCTCTCTCCTCTCGGTCCCTTGCGAACATGCCCTCTACTCTCCTGGAAATACTCACTGCCTGCTGATAAGTGATATCCATCTCCAACTCTCTGGCCATATTGGTCCGAACACTAGGGTGAAGTCCCTCAATAAAGCGGCGAACCCGTTCTCTGACTGAGGCAACCAAGGCTGGTGCATGCCGAGCTAACTCACTAAAATAGACTGCATACTCCGACACAGTCATAGTACCCCTGATGCAACTGCTCGTACTCCGCGTGACAAGTATCCCCTAGTCTCTGAGGGACATACTCTCACAAAAACATCTCTGAAAGCTGAGTCCAAGTGAGTGAGGCTACCTCGTCCGGGATACTCAGCTCATAGGCCCGCTACCACTGATATGACGCTCCCCTAAGATGGAAAGCGGTGAAAGAAACCCTACTGATCTCCACAATTCCCATAGTGCGGAGAATATGATGACACTCTTCAGGAAACCCCAGAGAGTCATCTGAAGCTAGTCCGCTGATACCAACTTGTCATGACCCGATTTACCCTCCAAAGGTGACGTGACGGCACCTAGTCTCTACAACTAGGTAATCCTACAACAACGGGGAAAAATCATAATAAAATGCAAGCAATAAAAGGGATAAGGGCAATGACATAAGCAACGTACTGGCCGTTTGGCTCATCCAAAATATAGCTTCCTAAAACCCGAAATATCACAGACAGTCACAAGCTTCTAACACTATTGTAGCTCTAACAAAAACTGGAAAAGTACATAAGAACGTCTCTATACAAGATAGAATAGAAGGGGACTCAGAGGAAATTCTGCGGACGCGGCAGAAATACCTTGTAGTATCCTAGAATCAGCAGCAGCGACTAACCACGAGGCTGATAGCTCGTACCTGGATCTGCACACGAAAAACATGTGCAGAAAAAGGAATGAGTACACCACATTTGGTACCCAGTAAGTGCCAAGCCTAACCCCGGTCAAGTAGTGACGTGGTCAGGTTAAGGCTCTACTGGATTTCTAAATAAGTCAGTTTAAAACAGTACAAAAGATAGGTACTGTCTACAGTAAATAGTTTAAGAAAAACAATATAAGTTTACAGTAAAGGAAATCCTCGGCTCAACACAATATATATCACAAAGTGAAATCTCCCGGGATACTGTCCCGTAGTTCCAGATGATTATGCAGTACAAGGGGATCTACCGGAATACGTCTGTAGTCCCAAAATAAACATGCAGTACAGGGGGAAAGCTCCCGGAATACGTCTGTAGTCCCAATTTAAACATGCAATATAGGGGGAAAGCTCGCAGAATACGTCCGACGACAAAATCTCATTACTCTGATTTCTATTTGGGGAACCTTCCTCCCATTTTCATGATTTTTCATCCAAATTCATTAATTAGATTGAAAAAATTGCTATGGATTAATGATATATCAGTGAAATAAGGTTAGGAATCGTTGCCTATGAATCTTCTCCTCAAAACCCACTCAAAATCGTCAAATCCCGAGCTCCAAATAGTTTTAGAAAATATGAATTTCAAACCCTCGGATATTGTATAAACAGCCCAGCAATTCCGCGCCTGCAACTCATTGGACCGTACCTGCGGAAAATACATCGCAGGTGCGAAAACTCACTAAATGAACTGGGGCCGCACTTGTGATCACTGGGCCGCATCTGCGGCTCCGCACCTGCAAAACCCTGTTCGTACCTGCAAGCCGGCTTCCCCTGACCAAAATCGCACTTGCGACGCCCTCCATCTCACCTGTGTGTCCGCACCTACGGCTCCCCATCCACAGGTGCGAAACACCAGAACTAGCAATGCTTCAACTGGTTTTCTAAGTCCAAAATCATCCTGCTGAGCATCCAAAATATCCTCGAGGCCCCCGGGACCTCAACCAAACTTACCAACCAGTCCTAATACCTTATCCAAACTTAGCCGAGCCTTCAAAACATATCACATAACATCAAAATCGCCAATTATGCATTGATTCAAGCCTAAGAACTTATGAAATTTCCAAAATCCACAACTGATGCCGAAACACGCCAAAACTAGTCCGAATGACCTGAAATTTGACACACAGGTAAAAAATGACACTACGGACCTACAACCACTCTCAGATTTCCCAACCGAGCCCGATATCAAAATTTCACCTATCGGCCGAAATCGCCGAAATTCTAACTTTCGCCAATTCAAGCCTTAATCTACTACGGACATCGAAAACACATTTTGGACGCGCTCCTGACCCCAAATTCACTCAACGAAGCTAACAGAGTCGATGGAATTCCATTACGGATCCGTCTTTACACAGTTCCGACTACGATCTGATTTCTAAGGCTTAAACTCATAATTAAGGACTATGTGTCCAAAAACTCTCCGAAATTCATGACTAATCATTCCGACAAGTCCCATAAGCATATATAAAAGTGGGGAAATAAGTTATTAGGGGATCGGGGTGCTAAATTTCAAAACGACCAACCGGGTCGTTACAGACCTACACATATTCATTATACTACTCGCAACCTTCATTCAACTAGCTTGCACTACAAATTTCCTTATGTGATTTGGAACATCAAGCGAGACATCACATCATCTCTAGATCTTCTTTACTCTCTTGGCTAGGTCTCTCTGTACCTAGATAACCATAGGCTGTAAGATATGCTACTGATGCCGCTATCATTCTTGGATACGGAATCCCCGCGCTTCTAGCCTTTTATCTGAAGTATGGACTATTCACACCCTACTGCATTTGAGTATCTCATAATTAGTTCAACTTTAACTTACTTATCTTAAAGTCTCATATTACATCTTTTATCTCTTTCTTGACCTCCCTTTCACATAAGTACAGTTCACATCCACAACTTGAACTTCTATTATAATACGTGCACCTCTTTACATGATTCAGTGAGAGCTTCACACTGACTTCTTATGAGGTTGGTACTCTTCTAACCGGCTTTATCATAGAGCTGTTACAAATTATGGCTATTGTATTATCTCTCTTGCACCTTTGATATTAACAGTGATTCTACAATGTTCTCAATCACGATGTCCATAATTTCCTAGGTCCAATAATCAAACTCCTGATTTACTTTGTTGATGCAAATTTTTAGCTTCTTGTTCCTTCTGATCAGCCTTTATGTAGGCTTAAGCTATCTTTCGATCTGCGCCTCATGTTACCTTAGCCTTTCATGAACGCTATGGAATATCCATGATACAATCTTCTAACAATTCATTCCTTTATTTATGACCTGGACTCAATTCTTTCTCTTAACTTATATCGGAGTCTTCTACGGCTGTATGAATGTAAATATATGTTGTGTGGATAATACTCTGAAATATTAAGTGCGTTCATAACATAAATATCTCTGGATCATTGATCAAATAATCGTTTTCGTTCCATCTCAGCTTTCTTCAAACGTAAGCAATTACTCTTCCTGGTCTTTCATCCCCCTTGTTGCATGCATACTTATCTTATCTTATTTCCCATCTTAGCTTTTTGCGCAACTCATATGATCTCGAACATTACTTTTAACTTTATTCCCATTCATTAGGCACTGTAGGTGCCACTTTCTTATAGAGTGCTTACAATGTTGTTGTGAGACTGTTTTTACATGACCATTTCTCCTTCAAATTACTATGCTTAGGTTGAAGCCTTCTTCTTTATTTCCTCAGCTAGTTTTTTGTTGTTGTACTTAGGGAGACCTTCTCGCTCTTGTAAGGTAACAAACTTGTTATATCGTTTACCCGATGGAATTTTTGATGTTCGTACTGACATATAATTATTTGTAGTTACTTACCTCCACGCCCTTGTGCTTGTAGGGTTGCTTCTAAACTTGATATTTTGACTGTCTTCCCAGCGGCATTTCTCTTGTATTTCTGTAATAATCATATGGTACCTTTAACTACCTCAACTCATATCTGAGTATTTCTCAAGGATCGTGATGTCATAAATGCGAGGCTGAATCACTACATTGGGTTTTACTATGTTGATCTTATACGATCTGTTGATTTGTATGAATCCTCTAGTTTAGCCATAACTAGGCTCTTCCTGAATCAACTACCAACTACTCGCTGGCCCATTCTCATATCAATATTCCATGAGTTCTTCTTGGGTTATTTCCTTTGTCTTATCTTACGTCTCACGCTAGCTCCTTATCTATCAATAACATCTCGGACAGGAACCGTTACTTCCTTTCCTTGACGTCGTGTTTGCATAATTTTCCGGAATCGTAGTATATCAGTATGATTTGAGTAAGTGCAATCCCATCCTTTTCTCATTTTTATTTCATTATTCCTTGACCATTACATAGTTACTGAACCACTTAATTCTGACTTAATGCCACATAACTCCATATTCCCCCCTTTAGGGGAGTGCTAAGATTTCGAGCTACGATGATCTATCTAGAGATGTTTTACCTCTTCATCTTTGGCGTCCTTTCATATCATCGATGACCCTTACTCACCTTGAGGTAATCCTTTTGTACCAAGGATAACAAAATTCCTTACTTACGAGGGTGACACTTAGTATAACTGGCACATACAGTCCCTTAAGCTTAACTTTTCTCACATTGAATGCTTTAGGGAAGCGTCTTCCTGAATGACCATTCTATGAATTTCTCATGAATCTTATTTTGTTGTCCATTCTATTATCGCTGGAATGAAATCTGAAATTATCATGACGTCGACCATTACCAAATCATTCAGTCCTTAATCCATGTTTAGTTTATCTTGTTTACTAGCCCATAATGATTTCTATTACTCTAGGGTCTAACTTTTCCTTCAGGTTATAGTGATTGAGTCACAAACTTATTTCTCGAAATGAGGATATGACTATGGCCTATACTGTTTAGTTGTCTCAAGGCCTGTAACCTCTCGTCTTTTCCTTTCCTTCGCTATAGACTCTGTAATACTGTCATCATTTTTTTATCTACCGTTGCCATTCATGTATCACATCCTACTCATAATGCTTTATTAACACTCTTCTTATTTCCCTACTAAAATTTCTGTCGATTACTTTATTCTGAAAACTTCAACAAGATATTGTTTTGCTTTAGCTCCCTTTTGGTCCATCCACTGGCTCTCCGGATTGCCTAACATTCTCTCTCTACTAGGGACGGGAGCCACACTAAGATAATATATATCCCTTCTAGGCTTCCAGTTCCTATCTTTGTAGTGCTTATATCTAGTTGTACTATTTTTGAGTGCACCGTCTGGGTGTCTCACAAGGAGATATATTAGCATATTTGCAATATCCTTCGAAACTGTCGACTAACGCAAATAATACATCCACCATTTTTGGTTACTCTAACCCAAGTCGGATCCTGATACTCCGTCCTTCTCTTAAACCATATTTGTTAGCTCCCATAGGCATAACTTAGATCAGTGTGGCCAATTGTACGTACCTTTATTACTTTTGAAGGTAACTAATAATTCTTATATCTCTCTTCCTGAATGGTAAATAACGATAAACTTCACTAACTGGGTACCTCGTACCCTTCTTCATCTTGCTTTTTTTTACTTGTTGAAACTTGTACCTTCTTATTCTTTCGTTGCTTTTTACCATAAGAGTGGATAAACATTATTGCCTTAGGGATCCTTATCAAGAAGCTTACACATGATCTGCTGAATACCTCATATTTATCCATCATAAGCATGATGAAAAAATTGAGTTCCTCTGACTCAACTCTTCCACAGCTATATCTCTTACCAACCGTCTTTCTGGATGTAAGCATCTTTGTATTATGAATAAGATAGAATTCAGGAAATTGAGTTCTTACAACTGAGCTCTACCACATGATCTAGAGTAAGAATAAAGAGTGATAGTCATAAATGCCCTATATCCTCCTACTTATAAGTGTGGTGCTTAACACACCCATAAACAAGACTCTACTAGACACGACTTGTAGACTCCCTAGGACAGAACTGCTCTGATACCACTTTTTTCACGACCCAAACCGATGGGCCACGACGGGAACCCGGTACCTTACTCAACCGAGTACCAACAAAACATATCTTTTTGTATCATGCTATCATAGGTAAATGATATGGAAAGGCTGACATAGGATAACTAGAATAAAACATGTAATACCAACTTATACATAACACAATATGGGCCTATAAGACCAAAATGATCACTCGTATACTAAATATAGGCCGACAAGGCCATACAATCTGTTATGTAAATGACATATGTCTACAATCCTCTAAGAGTAGATAAATACCATAAAGGTCGGGACAGAGCCCCACCGTACCAATCAATACATAACCAAATCATACTGACCAAATAAGCAACTCCGGAGCAAATGGAGCGCACCAACACCTTCCGCTAAGCTGACAGCGTACTTGGAGGACTCTCAACCTGTCTATCAGGACATGTGGGCATGAAACAAAGCATCCCTAGGCAAAAGGGATGTCAGTACAAACAATGTACCGAGTATGTAAGTAATGAAAATCAATAAACAATAGACGTGAGAGAAACATGGAGTAAAAGGCTTGACATGTAAGTCTGAATAACTCTGTGAATCATTTAATACTTATAATCCCATGCATATGCGTATAAATTTCATACCATGCATGGGTATATGCGTTCATAACATCATCAAGCCTCTGAGGGAATCCCATCATATCATCTCGGCCACTGTGAGCAACATCATCAACGTATACCAGCTGATCAGGTGGTGGTGCATATATAACGTCGTAACCCTTTTCCCATACACACACACACACATACGCGTATATAACACCATATGGTCATGGGTCAATGTATATGTATAAATGAATGCAATGCATGAGAAAAATCTCTCAGAATGTCATAAGACCATTATGCCTTTGAGTAATATCATGAATAAACTTTTATCAACTTATGTATTTGTCTGAGACCCATGAACAGAAGATGTAATAATAAGACGCATGGGAATTCAAGAACATAGGAACCTTTAATACTTCTATGAATAGAGTCATTTATGGAAGTAGTGCATTTGCTCGTTTCGTATCGTATAGATCATGCCAAAAGGAAAGAAGGGATAGCCTTAACATACCTAAGACGAATCTATTGACAATCCTCTAACACGCGTCAATTGTGATAATATATAACGGGGGATCGAAGTAGGGAAAAATCTGTGTGATGTTCTTGAGAAAGATTATACCGGGATCCCTTAGAATTTCAAATCCCGCTGCTATTACGTAGCATAACTTCGTATGAAATTTTTTTGTAGAAAATCATATTGCTATCATCTCATCTTGTATGAATTTCACAGCTTATTATTGCTTGTCTTGGACATAATTTTATATAAGTTTGCTTGAAGAAAATCACGCGGCCTTTTAAGACCTTGTAAAGGATTTCTATGAACTTCATTGACAACTCCCATCCGTTACTTTGTAGTAAGATTCCCAATATTGTAGTTTAGAGAAGCTTTATATTAATGGGTGTGGGCCACACTTTTGAGGATTATTTTATCCAAAACTCTCCTAACATGCCACCTATGTATAAAGACTAATGATTCATTTCAATTTGTTTTAACTTACATCCAAATCTCCATAAACCCACGTAAGATTGTCCCCTTAGTAATTACCCAATTATCCACATAATTAATGATTATTTCAAATTACTTAAAATGTTACTCATTTTCAACACACCTTATACATCTCGCTATCATGGTCATGTGGTACCTTGTATGGTACTAGTCCATAAATATCGGGTTTTATAGATCGGACCGTATTTTATACCAAATTGTCAAACTTCGATGAAACTCATTTTTCTCGATTTGCTTACCCTCTAACCTTCACAAATTTACTTATCCCTTATTTGAAATATCATAATACTTGTAACCTCAAAATAATCTCATTCCCGAGCTTGTGTCGATTAACTTATGGCATACTTTCAGGTACGAAAACATGGGTTGTAACAACCTCCCATCTCGGGAGACTTCTGAGGGAGATTTTGTGCAGGCACAATCAGGGACACAATCTGTAATGACCAGGCCGGTCGTTCCCTGAGATTTACCCCGTTTTCCCCATTTATTCATTTTTCATATATCGCTAGCCTTTTTTTGTTGTGTTGGGTCAGTTGGTTTGGGTCCGGAGTGGTCATGGTGAGAGTTGAGGCATTTAGTCTCTTAAAGTAGCCTAATAGTTGAAAAAGTTAACTGAGAGTTGACTTATTGGTGAACGACCTAGGAATGCAGATTTTATGGCTCGGATAGCTTCCGAGGTGATTTGGGACTTAGGAGTATGTTCGGAATGAGGTTGTGATGTCCGGCGTAGAATTAGGCTTGAATTGGCGAAAGTTAGTTTTCGACGATTTCCGGCCGGCTATCGGGGTCGGAATGGGATTCCGGAAGTTGGAGCAGGTCCGTAATGTCATTTTGAGTATGTGTGCAAAATTTCAGGTCAATCGGAGGTGTTTCGGTTGGTTTCGGCGTGGTTGGAAAAATTTGGAAGTTTCAAAGTTCATAGGCTTGAATTTAATGTAATTTTGGTGTTTTCATGTTGTTTTTAGTGTTTTGAAGGCTCGACTAAGTCGGAATAATGCTATGGGGTGTGTTGGTATTTTTTGTTGGGGCCCCAAGGGGCTCGGGATTGATTTCGGATGGTTGGTGAAGTTTTGAACTTGGAAAATTGCAGCAAATGGGTGCTGGTGTAAGTTTCTGGTGTTGGCCGCACCTGCGGAAGGGTAGCCGCAGGTGCGATGTCGCAGGTGCAAAAGGCCATGCGCAGGTGCGAGAGGAGGTTGGGCAGGGGAAATCTGCAGGTGCGAAGAGATGGCCACACCTACGAAGACGCAGGTGCAGGAGAAGTGGCCGCAGGTGCGAGAATGGGTCCGTTAGTGGGATTGTGCAGGTGCGCACCTGGGACCGCAGGTGCGGGTTTGCAGGTGCGGAATTGCTGGGCAGAACAGCATAAAAGAGACCTCCGTGAAATTTTATTCATTTCACTATTGTTTCATGTGGTTAGAGCCCTTTTGAAGGCAAACTGAAGAGAAAATTCGTGGTTCTTCAGTGAAGGTAAGTTTGCGGGTTGTTAAAGTCGTTTCTATGCTATTTTTTTAGATTAGGCTTGTAAATTGAAGGATTAAAGTAGGAAAAGGTTGGGAGAAATGGGTGGAGGATTGAAAAATTCTTTTGGCAATTTGGGTAGGAAATTGTGGTCCGATTGTGGTGTTTTTGATATGTGTAGAATCGTGGGAGGACGAGGTATCTAGTGATATAAATTTTATCGAATATTGAGACATGGGCCCGGGGCTCGGGCTTGGATGAATTTCGAGATTCTTGTATAATTTGATAGTTTTCGATTGGGTTGTGTTCCTTTAGTATATATTAATGATGTTAAATTGGTTTTGGCTAGATTCGGAGCAATCGGGAGCCAATTTGAGGGGCAAGAGCATAGCGGACTAGTGTTGTGGCTTGGTAGAGGTAAGTAATGGTTATAAATCTTGTCCTGAGGGTATGAAACCCCGGACTGCATATTTTTCAATGATTTTAGAATGACGCACATGTTGGATGACGAGTATGTGGCGCGCACTGATTTTTTGATTGGACTAGGTCCACTCCACGACAACTAATGAGTTGCATATTTTACTCAAAACCTTATGTTAAAATTATGTTCTAAAGATTGTTGAAATATTTGGTCTATAAGCCGTGTTTGGGGCCACGTACCGATCTGTTTAGACCCCTTGGGGGCTTTTTACTGCTATTTTCCTCACTATTTATTGATGATTTCACTCAGTCACATTGTGCTTACTGTTTTCGAAACTCAGCCTAATTTACACTACTTTGAGATTTAAAAATGATGTTTTGGGTCGAGTACCATGTTTTACTGATTCGCCCGAGGGGATTTTTGAGAGGTTCTGCTGAGTGAGGCGGAGGGCCTGATTGTGAGCATATGATACGCCACGAGGTGGCTTGATATTAGCGCTTGGGCTGAGGGAGCCCCTCCGGAGTCTGCACGCACCCCCAGTTAGCGCACCGAGTGCCGAGTGCCGAGTGACGAGTGACGAGTGATTGGGAAGCATGAGTGACTGTGAGGTTTTCCCGAGGGGCTAATCATGAGTGATGGTGAGGTATGCCCGAGGGGCTGATTGTGAGTGACTGTGAGGCATGCCCGAGGGGCTGATTATGATACATGTTTTGCCCGAGGGGTTACTTATGATTTTACTAATTTCACTCTGAACTTATGAAATATGTTTTGCCCGAGGAGCCTCTATATGATTCATTTTATATTCATACTAAATCTTTCGGTTTGAAGTTGTTAAAAATATACATTCTTCAAAGGACTTTTGTGAAGTTGGTTTTATGGCGTGACGATTTCATATATCTATGTTTATACTGTTGCAAAGTAAGGCTGTGCATATTGTGAATTGATATTGATTTTTATGTATTTGCCGCTTAGACATGATTTATTTTCATTACTACTGAGTTGGCATACTCACATTACTCCCTGCACCCCTGTGTGCAGATTCAAGTGCAGATACCGAGCATTAGCTATCTTTTCTGCGCGGAGCCGGATTACGGGATATAGAGGTAGCTGTTCAGCGTCCGCAACATCTCTGTTTTCCCTTCTTGTTGTATCTAGCAATTTATTCGGAGGTTTTGTATTATGATAGTTTACCTTTGGTTTATTTTTTAGATGCTCATGATTGTTGGCTACGACTTTTGGGGTTGGTTGCACTGTGTATTGGCCTAATGTATTTAGTAAACTCTGTATATGTTATTAATTTCTTGAAATTGATTGGGATTTTGAACGAAAATATAAACATGAGACTATTAGCTAGCCCAGTTGTACGATAGGCGCCATCACAGCCGGTCTAGGATTTAGGGTCGTGACAGTTTGGTATCAGAGCCTAGGTTACATAGGACTCAACGGTCATAGCAGGTCTAGTAGAGTCTTGGGGAACGGTACAGAGACGTCTGTACTTATCTTCGAGAGGCTGCCGAACTTTTAGGAAAAAATTCTATCTTTCTTGAACTCTTTCGTGCTAATCCATTGATTCTTGAAATCTGAACTTACGTTGTTTCATTATCTCACAGATGGTGAGGACACGCCATACCGATCAGAGTGACCAGACACTAGCTAGACCAGCGAGAGGTCGAGGCCGTGGTAGAGGTAGGGGGCCAGCCCGCGCAGCAGCCGGGACAGTACCACAAGATCCCCTTATCAAACAGGATCAGGTTCCCGCCGATGGTGTTCCAGCGGGAAAGGCTCCGGCATCGGCAGTGCCTATGGCTATTCCGGGTCTTCAGGAGACCCTGTCTCAACTTTAGACAGTGTGTTACCAGTTTGGCTCAAGCAGTCGCCATGTCTTCTACTGCCACCAAAGCTTAGGCCGGGGGAGGCAACCAGACTCCAGCTGCCCGAGCACCTGAGCCAGTGGTACGGGATATTCAGGCACCAGGAGCAGCCCCAGATTAGCTAGTTGCTTTAGCTCAGGGTTTTGAGGTCGCTGCTATGCCTGAGGATGAGCAGCGCAAGTTGGAGAGGTTCAGCATACTGAGGCCTCCGTCTTTCAATGGTGCAGAGGGCGAGTATGCCCAAGGTTTTCTTGATAAATTTCAAAGAATGCTTCGTACTACGGGTATTTTGGAGACCAGTGGGGTCTCATTTGTTACATTTCAGTTTGCGGGTGCTGCCTTTAATTGGTGGGAGTCATTCGAGAGGCGTAGGCCGGCTGGTTTAGCACCTCTCACCTAGAAGCAGTTCTCCACGGTCTTTTTGGAGAAGTATATTCCTCAGTGCCACAGAGAGGAGCAGCGCAGGTAGTTTGAGCAGCTGCGCCAGGGAGAGTTATCAGTTACGTAGTACGAGATGAGGTTTTTCGAGTTGTCTAGGCATGCTTATGAGATTGTCCCTACTGATAGGGAAAGGGTGAGGAGGTTTATAGATGGTCTTTCTTATCAGCTCCGGCTATTTATGACTCGGGAGAGAGTATCGGGTTCTTCATTCGAGCGGGTTGTTGACATAGCTCGAGATATTGAGTTTGTCTGCCGTCAGGATAGGGAGGAGAGGGAGGCCAAGAGGCCTCGTGGTTTGGGCAGTTCTAGTGGTGCTCCCTTCAGGAGGCAGTTTCAGCAGGGTAGGGGTCATTCATTGAGGCCTCCTCAGTCAGCCCGCCCAGCGTATAGTGGTGCATCTTCGGGGCATGGTCCCCATGGTTCTCAGTCAGGCCATACTTCATTTGGTGACCTCCCAGCTCAGAGTGTAGCTCGAGCACCCCCAGTTCAGAGTTCTCCTATGCATGAGTCTTCCAGTGGCCGTTCGGGTGCTAGGGGTTTCTATCAATCCCCGCCTCCAGCTCCAGGGAGTTGTTTTGAGTGTGGAGAGTTCGGGCACGTGTGGAGGCAGTGTCCCCGATGTTCCGGTGGTTCTTCTTAGCAGAGGGGTCAGCCCTCGACTTCAGCTCCAGTCACATCACCACCCGCCCAGGCAGCCAGGGGTGGTAGTCAGTCAGCCAGAGGCCGCCCTAGAGGGGGAGGTCTAGCAGAGGGAGGCCAGGCTCGCATGTATGCATTTCCAGCCAGGCCAGATGCTATGGCCTCAGATGCCATGATCGTAGGCATTGTGTCAGTCTGTTGCCGAGATGCCTTGGCTTTATTTGACCCTGGTTCTACATATTCCTATGTTTCTTCATATTTTGCCCATTTTCTGGATGTGCCCCGTGAATCTCTAGTCACCTATGTTCATGTGTCGAATCCGGTGGGCGATACTGTTGTTGTGGACCATGTGTATCGGTCGTGCATGATATTTATTGGGGGTCTGGAGACCCGAGTTGACCTTTTGTTACTCAGCATGGTCGATTTTGATGTGATATTAGGCTTGGATTGGTTATCTCCATTCCATGTTGTTCTTGATTATCACGCTAAGACCGTGACCTTAGCTATGCCAGGGTGTCCGAGGGTTGAGTAGAGAGGTTCTTCTGAGTATATGCCTAGCAGGGTGATATCCTACCTGAAGTCTCAGCGCATGGTTGAGAAAGGGTGTTTATCTTATTTGTCCTTTGTGAGGGATGTCAGTGGTGAGACTCCCGCTATTTATTCAGTTCTTGTGGTCCGTGACTTTCCGGATGTGTTTCCTATAGACCTGCCAGGCATGCCACGTGACAGGGATATTGATTTTGGTATTGACTTGGTGTCAGGCGCCCAGCCTATTTCTATTTCACCTTATCATATGGCACCAGTAGAGCTAAAGGAATTGAAGGAGCAGCTTCAGCAACTCCTGGATAAGGGGTTCATTCGGCCTAGTGTGTCACCTTGGGGTGCACCAGTGTTGTTCATGAAGAAGAAGGATGGGTCCATGTGTATGTGTATTGATTATCGGCAGGTGAACAGAGTTACGGTGAAGAACCGGTATTCCTTGCCCCGCATTGATGATTTGTTTGACCAACTTCAGGGAGCTAGAGTGTTTTCCAAGATTGACTTGAGATATGGGTATCATCAGTTGAAGATTCAGGATTCCGACATTCCAAAGACTGTTTTCAGGACCAGATTTGGTCAGTATGAGTTCTTGGTTATGTTATTTGGGCTGACCAATGCCCCAGCTGCGTTCATGCAATTGATGAACAACGTGTTTCAGCCTTACCTTGATTCTTTCGTCATTTTGTTCATTGATGACATCCTGGTTTATTCTCGTAGCCAGGAAGAGCATACTCAGCATTTGAGAGTTGTGTTACAGAGGTTGAGGGAGAAGAAGCTTTATGCAAAATTCTCCAAGTGTGAGTTTTGGCTTGGTTTGGTAGCTTTCTTGGGGCACATGGTGTCTAGTGAGGGTATTCAAGTTAATCCGAAGAAGATAGAGGCGATGTAGAGTTGGCCCAGACCGTCCGCAGCTACAGAGATTAGGAGTTTCCTTGGTTTGGTGGGATATTACCGTCGCTTTGTGGAGAGATTCTCTTCTATTGCTTCGCCTTTGACCAGATTGACCCAAAAGGGTGCTCCATTCAGATGGTCTGATAAGTGTGAGGAGAGCTTTCATAAGCTCAAGTCAGCATTGACCACAACTCCGGTACTAGTTTTGACTACTAGTTTGGGTTCTTACACAGTTTATTGTGATGCTTCTAGAGTTGGGTTGGGATCGATATTGATGCAGGACGGTAGGGTGATTACCTACGCGTCTAGACAGTTGAAGGTGCACGAGAAGAATTATCCAGTGCACGATCTTGCGTTAGCTGCCATTGTTCATGCCTTGAAGATTTGGCGGCATTATTTGTATGGAGTGTAGTGTGAGATTTTCACTGACCATCGTAGTTTGCAGTATTTGATGAGGCGGGACTTGAATTTTCCTCAGAGGAGATGGTTAGAGCTTATCAAGGATTATGACCTCACTATCTTATATCATCTGGGGAAGGACAATGTAGTGGTTGATGCCCTAAGTCGTAGAGCAGAGAGTTTGGGGAGTCTAGCCTACCTTCCAGTAGCAGAGCGGCCATTATCCCTTGATGTTCAGGCCTTAGCGGGTCGGTTGGTTAGATTGGATCTATCAGATCCCCCGCGGGTGTTGGCTTGTGTAGCCTCCAGGTCTTCTCTTTACGATCAGATTAGAGCACGCCAGTATGATGATCCACATTTTCTTGTTCTTCAGGACAAGGTCCGTCGCGGTGATGCCAGGGATGTGGTTATTGGTGATGATGGGGTTATGAGGATGCAGGGTCGGATTTGCGTGCCCAATGTAGATGGGCTTCTAGATTTGATTCTAGCAGAGGCCTATAGTTCGTGGTATTCCATCCATCCGGGTGCCGCAAAGATGTATCAGGATTTGAGGCAGCATTATTGGTGGAGGATGATGAAGAAGGATATTGTGGAGTTTCTGGCTCGGTATCTCAACTGTCAGCAAGTCAAGTATGAGCACCAGAGACCAGGTGGATTGCTTCAGAGATTTGATATTCCGGAGTGGAATTGGGAGCGGATCACCATAGACTTCGTAGTTGGACTCCCACGGACTTCGAGGAGGTTTGATGCGATATGGGTTATTGTGGATCGGCTGACCAAGTCCGCGCACTTCATTCCTATTGGTACTACTTATTCTTCGGAGAGGTTAGTTGAGATCTATATCAGGGAGATTGTCCGATTGCATGGGTTTCCAGTTTCTATCATTTCCGACAGAGGTACTCAAGTCACATCTCAGTTTTGGAGAGTCGTGCAAAAAGAGTTGGGTACTCAGGTTGAGTTGAGCATAGCGTTTCATCCTCAGACTGACGGGCAGTAGGAGCATACCATTCAGATTCTAGAAGATATGTTGCGTGCTTGTGTGATTGACTTTGATGGTTCATGGGACTAGTTTCTGCCACTAGCGGAGTTTGCATATAATAATAGCTATCAGTCGAGTATCCAGATAGCCCCGTACGAGGATTTATATGGTAGGAGGTGCAGATCTCCGGTTGGTTTGAGCAGGGCGAGGCTAGGCTATTGGGAACAGACTTGGTTCAGGATGCGTTGGGGAAGGCGAAGTTGATTCAGGAGCGGCTTCGCATGGAGCAGTATAGGAAGAAGAGTTATATGGACCGGAAGGTCCAAGATGTGTCTTTCATGGTTGGGGATAAGGTGTTGATGAAGGTGTCGCCCATGAAGGGTGTTATGAGATTCGGGAAGAGGGGAAAGCTGAGTCCCAGGTTCATTAGGCCATTTGAGGTGCTTCAGAGGGTTGGGGAGGTGGATTATAGGCTTGCTATGCCTACTAGTTTATCGAGTATTCATCCGGTGTTCCATGTTTCGATGCTACGGAAGTATGTTAGTGACCCGTCTCATGTTTTGGACTTCAGCATGGTTCAACTCGAGGGTGATATGTCATATGAGGTAGAGCCAGTGGCTATTTTGGGTCGGCAGGTCAGAAAGCTGAGGTCTAAGGATATAGTTTCAGTGAAGGTTCAGTGGAGAAGGCAGCCGGTGGAGGATGGCACCTGGGAGACCGAGCGGGAGATGCAGGCCAGATATCCTCACTTATTCGAGACTCCAAGTATGTTTCTAAACCCGTTTGAGGGCGAACATTTATTTAAGAGGGGGAAGATGTAACGACCAGGCCGGTCATTCCGTGAGATTTACCCCGTTTCCCCCATTTCTGCATTTGTCATATATTGCTAGCCTGTTTTTTCTGTGTTGGGTCAGTTGGTTTGGGTCCGGAGTGGTCATGGTGAGAGTTGAGGCATTTAGTCTCTTAAATTGAAAAAGTCAACTGAGAGTTGACTTATTGGTGATGACCTAGGAATGCGGATTTTATGGCTCGGATAGCTTCGTTAAGTGATTTGGGACTTAGGAGTATGTTCGGAATGAGGTTGTGATGTCCGGCATAGAATTAGGCTTGAATTGGCGATAGTTAGTTTTCGGCAATTTCCGATCGGTAGTGGAAAATAGGCTATCGGGGTCGGAATGGGATTTCAGAAGTTGGAGCAGGTCCGTAATGTCATTTTGAGTATGTGAGCAAAATTGCAGGTCAATCGAAGTTGTTTCGGTTGGTTTTGGCGTAGTTGGCAAAATTTGGAAGTTTCAAAGTTCATAGGCTTGAATTTAATGTAATTTTGGTGTTTTCATGTTGTTTTTGGTGTTTTGAAGGCTCGACTAAGTTTGAATAATGCTATGGGGTGTGTTGGTATGTTTGGTTGGGGCCCCGAGGGGCTCGGGATTGATTTCGGATGGTTGGCGGAGTTTTGAACTTGGAAACTTACAGCAAATGGCTGCTGATGTAAGTTTCTGGTGTTGGCCGCACCTGCGGAAGGGTAGCCTCAAGTGCGATGTCGCAAGTGCGAAAGGAAGCTGGGCAGGGGAAATCCGTAGGTGCGAAGAGATGGCCGCACCTGCGAAGACGCAGGTGCGGAGAAGTGGCCGCAGGTACGAGAATTGGTCTGTTAGTGGGATTGTGTAGGAGCGGATCCGCAGGTGCGATTAAGTATTCGTAGGTGCGGAATTGCTGGGCAGAACAGTATAAAAGAGGCCTCCATGAAATTTTATTCATTTCACCATTGTTGCATGCGATTGGAGCCCTTTTGAAGGCAAATGGAAGAGAAAATTTGTGGTTCTTCAATGAAAGTAAGTTCTCGGGTTGTTAAAGTCATTTCTATGGTATTTTGTTCGGATTAGGCTTGTAAATTGAAGGATTAAAGTAGGAAAAGGTTGGGAGAAATAGGTGGAGGATTGGAAAATTCTTTTGGCAATTTGGGTAGGCAATTGTGGTCCGATTGTGGTATTTTTGGTATGTGTAGAATCGTGGGAGGACGAGGTTTCTAGTGATGTAAAATTTATCGAATTCCGAGACGTGGGCTCGGGGCTCGAGTTTGGCCGAATTTCGAGATTCTTGTATAATTTGATAGTTTTTGATTGGGTTGTGTTCCTTTAGTATATATTAATGATGTTACACTGATTTTGGCTAGATTCGGAGAAATCGGGAGCCAATTTAAGGGGAAAGAGCATAGCGGACTAGTGTTGTGGCCCGGTAGAGGTAGGTAATGGTTATAAATCTTGTCCTGAGGGTATAAAACCCCGGACTACGTATTTCTCACTTATTTTAGAATGGCGCACATGTCGGATGATGAGTATGTGGCGCGCACTGATTTTTGGATTGGACTAGGTCCACTGCGTGACAGCTAATGAGTTGCATATTTTACTCAAAACCTTATGTTAAATTATGTTCTAAAGATTGTTGAAATATTTGGGATATAAGCCGTGTTTGGGCCTCGTGTCGAACTGTTTAGACCCCTTGGGGGATTTTTACTACTGTTTTCCTCACTATTTATTGATGATTTAACTCAGTCACATTGTGCTTACTGTTTTCAAAACTCCGCCTGATTTACACTACTTTGAGATTTAAAAATAATGTTTTGGGTCGATACCCTATTTTACTTATTCGCCCGAGGGGCTTTTTGAGAGGTTCTGATGAGTGAGGCCGAGGGACTGATATTGAGGATATGATACGCCACGAGGTGGCTTGATATTAGCGCTTGGGCTGAAGGAGCCCCTCTAGAGTCTGCACACACCCCCAGTGAGCGCATCCAGTGCAGAGTGCCGAATGACGAGTGATTAGGAGGCATGAGTGAATGTGAGGTATGCTCGAGGGGTTGATCATGAGTGATGGTGAGGTATGCCCGAGGGGCTGATTATGAATGACTGTGAGGCATGCCCGTAGGGCTGATTATGATACATATTTTGCCCGAGGGGCTATTTATGATTTTACTACTTTCACTTTGAACCTATGAAATATGTTTTGCCCAAGGGGCCTCTATATTATTCATTTCATTTTCATGCTAAATCTTTCGGTTTGAAGTTGTTAAAAATAAACATTCTTCAAAGGACTTTTCTGAAGTTGGTTTTAAGGCATGCCGATTTCATATATCTATGTTTATACTGTTGCAAAGTAAGGCTGTGCATATTGTGAATTGATGACATTGATTTTTATGTGTTTCCTTGCCGCTTAGACTTGATTTATTTTCATTACTACTGAGTTGGCTTACTCACATTACTCCCTGCACCCCTGTGTGCAGATTCAGGTGTAGATACCGAGCATTAGCTATCTTTTCTGCGCCGAGCTAGAGTGCTGGATATAGAGGTAGTTGTTCAGCATCCGCAGCATCTTTGTTTTCCCTTATTGTTGTATCTAGTTATTTATTCGGAGGTTTTGTGTTATGATAGTATACCTTTGGCTTATTTTTCTTAGATTCTTATGACATGTTGGCTCCGGGTTTTGGGGTTGGTTGCACTGTGTATTAGCCTAATTTATTTAGTAAACTCCGTATATGTTATGAAATGCTTGAAATTGATTGGGATTTTGAAAGAAACTGTAAACATGGGATTATTGGCTATCCTAGTTCCACGATAGGCGCCATCACGGCCGGTCTAGGATTTGGGGTTGTGACACAATCACAACAATTCCCCGGTCGACTCCACCTAGTCAATGAACCTACCTCCTCTTCTGGTTCTTCTGATGGTTCAGAGGGAGATAGTCAGGCATCTGAACCATCTTCCCCACCTACTACAACACCTTCCACAACACCTGCCCCAATAAATATAGATGATGATTATGAGGTCCGGATGACGTGAGAGGGGGTGACACAATTGTGGGAGGCCTGGCTAGGTCAAGAAATCCGGAGGTATGGGCTGATAGATTTGTGAGTGAGAAGGCTTATGCCAAGATTCAGGATGGTGGCCCCAAAGGTTGCTCACTCTTGAGCGACAATTCATAACCAAAGACCTAAGCCAGCACAATTCGAATGTCCTAAAGAAATTTACCGAGAGAAAAGGATGGAAATATTTTACCGAATGGGTGCAAGATGTCAATGAATACCTCGTCAAGGAACTCTATGCAAATGTTGCCCACATCAAACAGGGTACCAAGGTGACGAATTTCCGGAACTTGAGAAACCGGTTTGATAGCCACACACTGAACGCATATGCAGGATTTGAGGAGGTTGAGGCAGTGCAGTACTTGGAGAAGCTAACCTTGGGTGATGCAGCTCGCCCATGGCTAGCTGAGATTCCTGCTATTCCGGGACAACACCTGCATGGCTCACAGCAGGAGTCAAACTGTCAGAGCCACCCTTAACTTTGAAGAAAAAGGGTGGCAAACATTTGTGTGCAACCATCTTGACCCTTGCCAGCATGAGAATGTCCTCCCACTCCCCCGGGCAGTATTGTTAGCTTCCATCATGGAAGGCTAACCGAATAATGTAGGGAATTTGATGTCCTACAACATCTCCAATGTAGTCCATAAAGAAGAAAGATCATATCCCTACCGCAACTTCCTTACTAAGTATTTCCAAGATCAAGGGGTAGAGAAGAGGCATTTTGATGTTGAGGTGAAGTCTAAGAATCCTTTCTCATGATATCACCTCCAGGGAGCGGAAAACCCCAAATCCAAGGGTAAAGCCACTATCTCCACTGACCAGTCTGAAGAGCAAGGAGTAGTGGCCACCGGAGTAGTGGCCACCGAGTCAGTTGGGAGGATTATTAAGGATTTGGGGAAGCAAGTGAAGAAGATGCGAAAAACTCAGGCATCTAAGGAGTCGGTGGAGAAGTTAAGCAAAGAGATTGAGAAGATTGCTTCTGCGGGTGATATTCCACTGGACCTGCTCATGGAAGAGACAGTCCCAGTAGCACATACAACAACGCCCGAGGTATCAGAGGCAGCAGATGGCCAGTCTGAGAAGCCGGTTTCCACTTCACACACTGCTGAGGAGCTGATTCAGAAGCTCAGCAACCCCGTAGTCCCCTAGTTAGAGGATTTGGAGATCCATTTAGAGTATACAAAGGGTGTTGATGACCCCATGCATGTTGAGGACCCTGTTCATGTTGAGGATCCGATGCAGACAGAGACCACATAGGGAGTTTTCTCTACTCTCCACCCCTTTTTCCTGTTCGTTTTCGTTATGAGCATTTAGGACAATGCTATTTTTTCATTTAGGGGGTGGTCCATTTTGATTTGATGGCATTTGGTATGTTATAACCATTACACCATTTTTTTTATCTTTCTTGATCTTCATTTTCACTTTTGGTATGTATATATTCTTACCATTCGATGTATATATTCAAAGTTGTTAGCTTCTTTTTTTATGTTTTGTATGAAAGTAAGCCTTTGGTTCTTAATGCCACAGTTCTTTCCAAAGGTGGATGTTGTGTGAACCGGGTGGCTCTTCCTACCGATGGATGGCGTGACAAACTTCTTAAGAGATTGAGTCTGTTTTCTTTATATTTTGGTACATAGTAGTAATGTATAAAAGTGTCTTAAGCAGCTTCACTTGGTACTAACACATTTACCTTCGACCTTATGGTTAGAAACAAGTTGCTTGGCAAAGAATAGGTCTAGTTGTGACCGTTAGACTTTTGTGTTGACTAAAACAATCATCGAGTGGTTTCTTTGAGCCATTATGATTTTCAATATTAGCTAGGGTTGTTGTGGGCCCTCGAATATGTTCTCTTTAACAATCCAGCAGCGTGAGAGGTGAGGTATTGAATTGCAAATGCAAGTTCCGTGCTAATAAATCTAGAACTTGCCCTGAATGTTTGTCTAGGTGAAATTCTAAGCGTATCTCGACTTGAGAGATGATTTTAGGCTCTCCTTGAACCAATTTGAAACTTGAAAGCTTCCGTAGCCTACCAACGTGATATCCCTAGTCAACCCCTTTGAGTCGAAGCCTTTTTCATTCAATAGCCATGTTACAAGCCTTTATCCGTTTTATAATGACCTTCTCTTGGCACCCGATCTCTCCTTAGCATTCTTGATACAATTGGAAAAAGCATAAGTTTGGGGGAGAGACGAGGAATTTGAAAGTTATAAATGGTACAAAGAAGAAAAAGAAATGAAGAAAACGAAAGGCAAGGAAAAGGAAGAAAGGACAAAAAGAAATATGTCAAAAAGAAAATGAAAGTTGAAGGGACCCAAATAAAGCAATGATGAAAGGCATGGAGTGATTAAAAAGGGAGAAAAACAATTGTCATGACCAAGAAAGAGTGACAATGTGTCTCTCTAGTTCCCCTAGGGAAGAAAAAAATGACTCAAAGAATCAAGAAAGTATGAGCCGAAATGAGAAAATGGAGTGCTTAAGGAAAGATGAAACCATCATATGCTGATAAGTCCTACCTTGATCCAAATGCCTTCATTACATTCCTGCAAAATCCCTATATGATTTCAAGTTGAGTGAGCTTACATTAGTGGTGATTTACATAAGGGGAAAGCTTATGGTACTTAGAGCCGGACTTGTGACATTCTTTTGAGAGAGATGATCACAGTTCTTCACAATCCTTGGTTTGAGTGTTATATTCTAAAGTGAGATTTGCTCATGGAGAGTAGAAAAGGAGGAGTTTGGGTTCCACAATGACCTACGTGATAGAGCAAGATTCCTTGGTGAATTACGTCAACTCTTGATGCTCTAGTGTCACATTAGAACTATGGTACTCTAAAGGTCAAAACATGTTATTGATAATTCATTTGTGTTGAGGGTAATTGTTAGCCTCAATTGGTGCATGATTGATTCACCTTAGGCCAGCTGAAATATCCTTTTTTTCTAGTGAAGGTGGGAATTACCTTATTTTCTTGAGGACAAGCAAAACCTTAAGTTTGGGGGAGTTGATAAGTGGGAATTTTTAACCTATTATTTGCTCTTTTTTACTTTTATTTTAGGCCAAAAATGCTTGAAGTTATTCCCGGAAACTAATGAAATATGCTTGCTTGCAGTAATTGTTCAAAATGAGCCAAAGGAACCATAATCAACTCACAAAGGAGTCAAAAGTTGAACAGAAACCAAGACCGGGAAAAGATATCTGAAGCGCGGACCGCATAAATATTGTGCGGCCGCGAAAGCCATGATGCGGTCGTGATCATAATTACGCGGTCCTCATAAGGGAGATTCAAAGAGTGTGATTTTTAGGCTAAATGATGAGCGCGGACTGCACCAGAAATGTGCGGCCGCGAAAGTCCCTATGCGGCCTCCAATGAAATTACGCAGACCACGGTGACTGAGATTTAGAGACATGACAACTTGAGCAAAAGAGAGAAGTTCGGACCACACCAGATTTGTGCGGCCGCGATCGAAATTATGCAGTCCGCAAGGTGAAGAATCAGAGAGTTGATTTCAAGCCAAACTCAAGCAAGTGTGGACCGCGTCACTTTTATGCGGCCGCATAATCTGGAGCGCGACTACACTTGGAATTATGCGGTCCGTGAAAGCTATGCTCAACCCAGATCCAAAAGAGAAGAACGCGTACCGCACTCAATATTATGCGGCCGCGAAAGCAAAAGTGCGGTCACACTAAGAATTATGCGGCCGCACAACCTCCGCAGGGGCATTTTTGTCAGATATTTTCAGCTTAATATAAATAGAACTTTTTATCATTTTTAGGTTATGTTATGTTTTGTATGAGCACGTGAGACGGCTGGGTTTTCTATTTTGGGAAATCTTGTACTAGATTCACTTCTTAGCATTAGATTTTCATTCCTTAATTTCATATTATAGATTTTATCTTCATTTCATCTTTAATTTATGTTATTTACATGAGTATCTAAGTTCATAGCTAGGGTTGTGACCCAATCCTAGTGTGGGTATTTGATTTTAGGGCTTAAATGTGTATGTGTTAGTGATATTTATCCTAGTCCTTACTAGAACTATATATTTAATGATTGCAAACATTGATTCATGCCTTTATGACTTAGTCTCGACTTGCAAAAGAGGGACTAAGTCTAGGAAAACTAGGCTAACAAGGAATTGGGATGAAATCAAGAAATTGAAATCCCTAATTAAAGGGTTAAACCTAGAGATAGTAATACCCGACTTGAGCTAATATCACTTGAATTGCATGAATACCCATTTGGACTTGACAAATCCAAATTGGGCAAAATCACTCAAACTACCGAGAGGTATAGAGTTATAGAGTGAGTACCCGGGTGTGATAGCTATAGCACAATCTAAACTAATCAAGCTTTTCCTAGAAATCCACCTAGGTAGAAGTCACTACCCTAGTCTCTTTAAACACTTGAAAAAACATCAACAAAATTATTGTCCTTAGTTTCAATTATTGCAATCTTTAGAGTAAAACTATAAGTAGAAATCAAACCAAAACTTGTGGAACTGTAATTAGACTCAAAAACTGCATCTATCTTAGATATAAACCTAATTCCAAACTATTAACTCCTGTGGATTCGATCCCGACCTAGTTGGGTTAAAACTGCATCGACCACCCTCGCCACTCAATAGTAGTGTATGCTTGGACCCGATCAGTGCATAGGGTAATTCTTCTAATTAATATTCAATTGACGTGAAGCATATGCAATAACTATCCCCTCCTACATCAATACACAACCCAAACTAACGCGTGAAGCATCGCAATATACCGTATATATCCCCGAGCCGAAAGGCAACACTAGAGCCGGTGTTGTAGTCAAAGTTGTCTTGAGCTTCTGAAAGCTCGCCTCATAATCATCGGACCAACGGAATGGATCACCCTTCTGGGTCAATCTAGTCAAAGGTGTCTCAATGAATGAAAAGCCCTAAACAAACTGAAATGTCATGACCCCAAATCCTAATAGGCCGTGATGGCGCCTACTGTGGAACTAGGCTAGCCAACCATAACCTTACTACGCAATTACTCTTATTTTAACAGTTCATAATATATCAAATAACAGCAATCATAACAAAGAATTTAATTATATAAGTCTAGCGCCCCTAATAATGAACTAACAACTCTAAACAACCTCCCAGAACTGGAATCAATAGTCCTGAGCATCTAACAGAAAATAAAACTAACTCCACTAAATATACTATATCTCAGAATCCAAAACTAGGACTAAGTAGGAGGGAAAGTGGAGAAGTTGTGGACGCTGGCAGCTACCTCGAATCCCGTGTACTGCTACTATCAACTGAACAACTACTACTGTGATCTAGTACCTGGATCTGTGCATAGAAGCACAGGGAGTAATGATGAGCACGCCAAATCAGTAGTAATGAAAAGAAATCACAGTCTGAGAATATAAAGCACACAACACAGATGCACAATTTCACAAAACAAGTAAATACCAAGTAAGATTCAGCAAATACATAAGTTTCAAATCAGTTTCAAAATCCTTTAAAAACAAGTATAATATCAATATATTTCAATGAAATCCTCAGAAAAACTTAGTTTGAAAAACGAAGTAAATCATAGTTCGAAAACTTTAGTAAAATCATCATAAATCTGCCCCTCGGACCAAAATCATTTCTTGTAACCATTGCCAATCAGGCATCTTCACCATCACTCTATAACATTAGCCCATCGGGTATCCTCACAGTCACTTTGCAACATTAGCCCATTCGGCATCCTCACAGTCACTCTGTAACATTAGCCCATCAGGCATCCTCACAATCACTCTGCAACATTAGCCCATCAGGCATCCTCACAATCACTCTGCATTAGCCCATCAGGCAATAATCATCACTCAATCGGTACCGGCACTCGGTGGGGTGTGTACAGACTCCGGAGGGGCTCCTATAGCCCAAGCGCTATATAATAAGCCGCATCACGACATAAATCACTCACAACATAGGTCCGCAGCCTCGCTCATATCATAACATCCTCACAATATATGCCCGCAGCCTCACTCAATCAAACACTCTCAATTTTCCCTTCAGGCCATAAATATATCGGGTTCTCGACCTAAAATAATGTTTCATTTTCAAGAAAATAATATCAAGATACTCTGAGTGTCAAACAATTTATCAGGAAAGGACTGAGGGTAAAATCATAACAAATCAATGAGGAAAATATAGTAACACAACCCCCAAGGGTAAACAAGTCGGCACATGGCCCCAAACATGGCTTACAGCCCAAATCATATCATAATAAGATAATACTAATTAAGCATAGGCTTAAAAGTCGGTTTAGCAACTCAGTAGTTTCCTAAATACGGATATATTTCGAAAGTTTCAATCTTTCCAGTTCAAAACCCGTGAAAGGGTGCATAGTCCGGGGTTTCATACCCTCACGACAGGATTTCAAGATATTACTTACCTCAAAACTAGCCCGGATGCTATTCCGCAACACGCTTGCATCTCGTATCAACATCCGAAGGCTCCAAATCTACCAAGTTCAGATTTTTATCATCAATATATGCTTAAGGAACAATTTCCAATTGAAAATATCGAAATTAACCCAAAAATTCGAAACCGGTCAAAACCCGACCCCCGGGACCGCGTCCCGAAACTCAGAAATTTACAGAAAAGTGTTCTTCATCCTCCCACGATTCCGTACATATAAAGAACACAAAAATCGGAGTCCGTTTGACCCCTCAAATCGACCCCTAAAGGTCTCTTATTCTCAAGCCCCAAAATCCCATTTTTCTACTATTTTTCATGAATTAAACGCTGAGATTATGGTCTATAATAACCCATAAACGAGTTTTAATAATCAAATTACTTACCTCTAAGCAACCCACTGATTTTCTCCTTCAAAATTCGTCCAAAAAGCTCTCTTCCGCCCAACAATGGTGTAAAATAAGGTTTAGGTCACGGAAGGGCTTTTAATTAACTGCCTAGGTAATTGTTCTCCGCGATCGCGGTCAAACCCACACGATCGCATAGAGTATCTCTCCAGCCGACCCCACACACCCAAAAACTCCCTACGCAATCGCACCCTTTCACACGTGATCGTACTGACCTCACTATCCCTTCTCCGCGATCGCAGACTAACCCTCACGATCGCACAAAACAAATTATGCTAGCCCAAAATTAATTCTCCGCGATCGCGCTACTTCACCCGCGATCGCAGTGAAGAGATTACTGTTGTGCAAAAACAAGAAAACCAGCTATGTGTTCAAGCCTAAATGAGTCTGTTAATCACCCGAAATTAATCCCGAGCCCCTCGGGACCCCAACAAAATATACTAACACGTCACGTATGATCATTCAAACATATTTTCACTCTCAAAACATCAAAACTTACATCAAAACACCAACTTTATATATCGGATTCAAACCTAAGAACTTTGAAAATTCTAAATTCCACCAATGATGTCGAAACTATCCAAATCAACTCCGTTTGTCCTGAAATTTAGCAGACAAGTCCAAAATGACATTACAAACATGTTCCAACTGTCGGAATTCCATTCCGAACCCGATGGCCTATTTTCCACTACCGACCGGAAATCGCCAAAAACTAACTTTCGCCAATTCAAGCCTAATTCTACACCGGACCTCATAAAATTATTCCGGACACACTCCTAAGTCCCAAATCATCTAACGAAGCTATTCAAGTGAATAAATTCACATTCTGGAGTCGTTTACCCATAAGTCAACTCTTAGTTGACTTTTTCTCATTTTAAAGCTATTCTTAATGACTAAGTGACTGAATTCTCATTTTACCATTCCGATTTCAAGCCTATCAACTCTAACACATCAATAATGGAATAACCAACCTATGACAGGTCAAACCCAGTAACTATAATGCAGGTTCTACGTAACGACGGACCGAGTCGATACATTCTCCCCCTCTTAAACAAACGTTCGTCCTCGAACGGGTCTAGAAACGTACATGGAGTCTCAAACAAATGAGGATACTTGCTCTGTATCTCCCGCTCGGTCTCCTAAGTAGCTTCCTCCACTGGCTGACCTCTCCACTACACCTTCACTGATGCTATATCCTTAGACCTCAACTTTCTGACCTCGTGAGCCAAAATAGCTACTGGCTCCACCTCATATGACATATCACTCTGGAGCTGAATTGTGCTGAAGTAGAACACATGCGACGGGTCACCAACATATTTCCCTGAGCATCGACACATGAAAGATCGGATGGACACTCGACAATCTGGGTGGCAATGCAAGTCTATAAGCCACCTCTCCCACCTTCTGAAGTACCTCAAAGGGACCAATAAACCGTGGACTCGGCTTTCCTCTCTTTCGGAACCTCATAACACCCTTCATGGGTGACACCTTCAGCAGTACCTTGTCACATTCCATAAATGACACATCCCGGAACTTTATTCCCGCATAACTTTTCTATCGAGACTGCGCCGTGCGAAGTCGCTCCTGAATCAACTTCACCTTCTCCAACGCATCCTGAATCAAATTTGTGCCCAATAGCTTAGCCTCACCAGGCTCAAGCCATCCAACCGGTGATCTACACCTCCTACCATATAAAGCCTCATACGGGGCCATCTGAATACTCGACTGGTAGCTGTTATTATATGCAAACTCGGCTAATGTCCTAAACCGATCCCCTGAACCACCAAAATCAATCACACACACCCGTAACATGTCCTCCAATATCTGAATAGTGCGTTCCGACTGCCCGTTGGTCTGAGGATGAAATGCAATACTCAACTCCACATATGTACCCATACCTCTCTGTACAACCTTCCAGAACTGAGACGTGAACTGTGTACCTCTGTCAGAGATGATAGAAACAGGAACCCCGTGCAACCGGACAATCTCCTTAATATAAATACCAGCTAACCGCTCTGAAGTGTAAGTAGTGTTGATAGGAACGAAATGCGCGGACTTGATCAATCTATCCACAATGACCCAAATAGCATCAAAACCCTTCGAAGTCCTTGGAAGCCCAACTACAAAGTCCATAGTAATCCGCTCCCACTTCCACTGTGAAAATTCCAACCTTTGAAACAGCCCACCTGGTCTCTAGTGCTCATACTTGACCTGCTGACAGTTGAGACACCGTGCTACGTACTCAACAATATCTATCTTCATCGGCCTCACCAATAATGCTGTCTCAGGTCCTGATACATCTTCGCGGCACCCGGATGAATAGAACACCGCGAGCCGTGAGCCTCTGCTAATATCAACTCTCGAATACCATCCACATTGGGCACGCAAATATGGCCCTGCAT
Organism: Nicotiana paniculata; assembly: GCA_005239505.1. Classification (NCBI taxonomy): domain Eukaryota; kingdom Viridiplantae; phylum Streptophyta; class Magnoliopsida; order Solanales; family Solanaceae; genus Nicotiana; species Nicotiana paniculata. The sequence continues at coordinate 83,535 of ML367826.1, forward strand.
CCTCATAACCCCATCATCACCAATAGTGACATCTCTGGCATCACCTCTACAGACCCTGTACTGGAGAACTAATAAGTGTCGTTCGTCATACTACTGTGCCTTGATCTGCTCAAATAAAGAAGACCGGGAAGCCATGCTAGCTACCACCCGTGGAGGGTCTGATAAATCCAACCTCACTAACTGACTCGCTAGGGTCTGAAAATCAAGTGCTAACTGCCGCTCTGCTGCTGAAAGGTAAGCTAGACTCCCCAAACTCTCGGCTCTACGACTCAAGGCATCGGCCACCACATTGGCCTTCCCCGGATGATACAGATTAGTCAAGTCATAATCCTTGAAAAGCTCCAACCACCTCCTCTGACGAAAATTTAAGTCCTTCTGCCTCAGCAAATACCGCAAGCTACGATGATCGGTGTAAATCTCACATTGTACTCCATATAAATAATGCCGCCAAATCTTTAAGGCAACGATGGCAGCTAACTCAAGATCGTGCACTGGATAATTCTTCTCGTGCACCTTCAACTGTTTAGACGCATAGGCAATCACCCTACCATCATGCATCAACACCGCTCCCAAACCAACTCTAGAAGCATCACAGTAGACAGTATAAGAAACCCAAATCAGTAGGCAAAACCAACACTGGAGTTGTAGTCAATGCTGACTTGAGCTTCTGAAAGCTCTCCTCAAATTCATCGGACCATCTGAATAGAACACCCTTCTGTGTCAATCTAGTCAATGATGAAGCAATAGAAGAAAATCCTTCCACGAAGCGACGATAATAACCCGCCAACCCAAGTAAACTTCGAATCTCTATAGCTGAAGACGGTCTGGGCCAACCCTGCACCGCCTCAATCTTCTTCGGATCAACTTTAATACCCTCACTAGACACCACATGCCTCAAGAAAGCCACTGAACCAAGCCAAAACTCACACTTGGAGAATTTTGCATAAATCTTATCCTCCCTCAATCTCTGTAATACAATCCTCAAGTGCTAAGAATGCTCCTCCTAGCTACGAGAATACACCAGAATGTCATCAATGAACACAATAACAAAAGTATCAAGGTAGGGATGAAACACACTATTCATCAATTGCATAAATGTTGTCGGGGCATTTGTCAGAGCAAATGACATAACCAGGAATTCATAGTGACCATATCTAGTTGTGAAAGCCGTCTTCAGAATGTCAGAATCCCGAATCTTCAACTGGTGGCACCCTGACCTCAAGTCGATCTTAGAGAATACCTTAGCTCCCTGGAGCTGATCAAATAAGTCATCAATACGTGGCAAAGGATACCGATTCTTTACTGTAACCTTATTCAGGTGTCTATAATCAATGCACATTCGCATGGTGCCATACTTCTTTTTCACAAACAACACCGGCGCACCCCAAGGCGACACACTAGGCCGAATGAACCCCTTATCTAAGAGTTCCTCAAGCTGCTCCTTCAATTCTTTCAACTCTGCTGGTGCCATGCGTTAAGGTGGGATAGAAATAGGTGAAGTGTCAGGCACCAAGTCAATACCAAAATCAATATCCCTGTCAGGTGGCATGCCTGGCAAGTCTGCAGGAAATACATCAGGAAAATCGCGGACTACAGGAACAGAATCAAAAGAATGAGCCTCACTACTAACATCCCTCACAAACGCAAGATAAGATTCACACCCTTTACCAACCATACGCTGAGCTTTTAAATAGGAAATCACTCTACTAGGCACATGCTCTACAACCCTCTCTACTCAGCTCTCGAAATTCCGGGTATAGCTAGGGTCACGGTATTAGCGTGACAATCAAGAATAGAATGATATGAGGATAACCAATCCATGCCCAGAATTACATCAAACTTGACCATACTCAGTAACATCAGGTCCACTCGGGTCTCCAGACCCCCAATAGATATAAGACACGACCAATACACGCGGTCCACAATAATAGTATCACCCACTGGAGTCGAAACATGAACAGACTTAACCAAAGACTCACGGGGAATATTTAGAAAATGAGCAAAATAGGATGAGACATAAGAGTACGTAGAACCAGGGTCAAATAAAGCCAAAGCACCAGTGTGACAAACTGAAATAGTACCTGTAATTACCGCATCAAATGCCATAGCATCAGGCCTAGCCGGAAGTGCATAAGTACGTGTCTGGCCTCCACCTGCTTGACCTCCCCTTCTAGGACGGCCTCTAGCTGCTTGACCACCACCCCTAGCTGTCTGGGTAGGTGGTGAAGTGACTGGAGCAGACGCCGAAGGCTGAGCCCTCTACTGGGATGAACCACTAGAATGACGAGGGAAAAACCTCCACTCATGCCCGAACTCTCCACACTCGTAACAACCACCTGAAGCTGGGGATGAAAATGAACGAGAACCTCTTCCACCATTATAACCACCAGACGAACCATGCATAGAAGAAACCTGATAAGATGATGCTCGGGCGGAGCTCTGAGCTGGAAGAGCACTAAAAGATGAACGCCCCTGGTGAAAATTATGGGACCCTGCCCTGATGATGCACTACTGTAAGTTGGGCGAGCTGGCTGTGGAGGTCTAAATGAACGACCTCTGTTAGGCTGAAATTGCCCTCTGGGAGGAGCACCACTGAAATTATCTGATCCTCGAGGCCTCTTAGCCTCCCTCTCATCACGCTCCTGCTTGCGAACTGACTCAATGTCCCGAGCTATATCAACAACCTGCTCAAATGTGGCTCCTGACACCCTCTCTCTGGTCATGAAAATCCTAAGCTGATACGTGAGACCATCCACAAATCTCCTGATACGCTCTCTATCCGTGGGGACTAACTCTGAAGCATGTTTGGCCAGCTCAGAATACCGCATCTCATACTGGGTGACTGATAACTCTCCCTGGCACAGCTGCTCAAACTGTCTGCGCTGCTCCTCTCTATGAGACTGAGGAACATATTTCTCCAGCAAAATAATGGAGAAATGCTGCCAGGTAAGAGGTGTTGAACCAACCGACCTATGCCTCTCGAATGATTCCCACCAAGTAAATGCAGCACCCTCAAACTGATAAGTAGCAAATAAAACTCCGCTGGTCTCCAAAATACCCGCAGTACGAAGCATTCTCTGACATTTATCAAGAAAACCTTGGGCATCCTCGCCCTCTGCACCACTAAAAGACAGAGGCCTCACTCTGTTGAACCTCTCTAACTTGCGTTACTCATCCTCAAGCATAGCAGCGACCTGAAAACCCTGAGCTGGAGCAACTGGCTGATTTGGGACTGCTCCTGGTGCCTGAATAGCCCGTACCACTGGCTCAGGTTCCCGGGCAGCTGGAGTCTGGTTGCCTCCCCCAGCCTGAGCTGCATTGGCAGTAGTAGTCGTAGCAACTACCTGAGCTAAACTGGAACACACCGTCAATATCTGAGCCAAAGTCTCCTGGAGACCCGGAATCACAATAGGCACAGCAGGTGCCGGAGCCTGTCCTGCTAGGACAACATTAGCGGGAACCTGATCCTGAATAACTGGGGGATCCTCTGGTACTGCCCCTGCTGCTGCCTGAGCTGGTCCCCTACCTCTACCACGGCCTCGACCGCGGCCTCGACTTCTCATGGGTCCAGCTGGTGCCCGGTAACCCTGCTCGGTATTGCGTGTCCTCACCATCTGTGAGAGATGAAACAATATAAGTTTAGATTCAAGAATCAATAGATTGGCACGAAAGAGTTCAAGAAAATAGAGATGTTTCCTAAAAGTTCTGCAGCCTCTCGAAGATAAGTACAGACATCTCCGTACCGATCCGCAAGACTCTACTGAACCTGCTCATGACTGTTGAGTCTTATGTTACCTAGAGCTCTGATACCAACTTGTCACGACCCCAAATCCTAAAAGGTCGTGATGACGCCTATCATGAAACTAGGCTAGCCAACCATCACCTTACTACGTAATTACTCTTATTTTAACGGTTCACAATATAGCAAATAACAACAATCATAACAAAGAATTTAATTATATAAGTCTAGCGGCCCCAATAATGAACTAACAACTCTAAACAACCTCCCAGAACTGGAGTCAATAGTCATGAGCATCTGATAGAAAATACAACTAACTCTGCTAAATATAATATATCTCAGAATCCAAAACTAGGACTAAGTAGGAGGGGAAGTGGAGAGCTGTGGACGCTGGCAGCTACCTCGAATCACGTGTACTGCTACTATCAACTGAACAGCTACTGCTGCGATCTAGTACCTGGATATGTGCACATGGGCACAGGGAGTAATGATGAGTACGCCAACTCAGTAGTAATGAAAAGAAATCACAGTCTGAGAAAATAAAGCACACAAGACAGATGCACAATTTCACAAAACCAGTAAACACCAAGTAAGATTCAGCAAATACATAAGTTTCAAATCAGTTTCAAAATCCTTTAAAAACAAGTATAATATCAATATATTTCAGTGAAATCCTCAGAAAAACTCAGTTTGAAAAATGAAGTAAATCATAGTTCGAAAACTTTAATAAAATTGTCAAAAATCTGCCCCTTGGGCAAAAATCATTTCTTGTAACCATTGCCCATCAGGCATCCTCACCATCACTCTGTAACATTAGCCCATCAGGCATCCTCACAGTCACTCTGCAACATTAGCCCATCAGGCATCCTCACAGTCACTCCATAACATTAGCCCATCAGGCATCCTCACAATCACTCTGCAACATTAGCCCATCAGGCATCCTCACAATCACTCTGCATTAGCCCATCAGAAAATAATCATCACTCAATCGGTATCGGCGGTCACTGAGGGTATGTAAAGACTCCAGAGGGGCTCCTACAGCCCAAGCGCTATATAATAAGCCGCATCACGGCATAAATCACTCACAGCATAGGCCCCAAGCCTCACTCATATCATAACATCCTCGCAATATATGCCTGCAGCCTCACTCAGTTAGAAACTCTCAATTTTGCCCTTAAGGCCATAAATATACCGGATTCTCGACCCAAAACAATCTTTCATTTTCAAGAAAATAATATCAAGATAATCTGAGTGTCAAAACAATTTATCAGGAAAAGACTGAGGGTAAAATCATAACAAATCAGTGAGGAAAATATAGTAACACAACCCCCAAGGGTAAACAAGTCGGCACTAGGCCCCAAACATGGCTTACAGCCCAAATCATATCATAAAAAAATAATACTAATTAAGCATAGGCTTAAAAGTCGGTTTAGCAACTCAGTAGTCGCCTAAATACGAAATATATTTCCAAAGTTTCAATCTTTCCAGTTCATAACTCGTGAAAGGGTGCATAGTCCGGGGTTTCATACCCTCAGGACAGGATTTCAAGACATTACATACCTCAAAACTTGCCCGAATGCTATTCCGCAACACGCTTGCCTCTCGTATCAACTTCTGAAGGCTCAAAATCTACCTACTTCAGATTTCTATCATCAATATATGCTTAAGGAACAATTTCCAATTGAAAATATCGAAAATTGTCACGGGATTAATTTCAAACAACCACCGTGAGGACAACTAGCTAGCTAAAATGCTACGGCCTAGTTTCAGTCCAAGAGAAGGATCAGCACAAAAAACCCAAAAATCCAAAACCGGTCAAAACCCGACCCCCCGGCTCGCGTCCCGAAACCCAAAATTTTTTTACAGAAAAGTTTTCTTCATCCTCCCTCGATTCCGTACATATAAATAACACAAAAATCGGAGTCCGTTTGACCCCTCAAATCGACTCCTAAAGGTCTCTTATTCTCAAGCCCCAAAATCTCATTTTTCTACTGTTTTTCATGAATTAAACGCTGAGATTATAGTCTATAATCACCCATAAACGAGTTTTAATTATCAAATTACTTACCTCTAAGAAACCCACTGATTTTCTCCTTCAAAATTCGTCCAAAAAGCTCTCTTCCACCCAACAATGGTGTAAAATAAGGTTTAGGTCGCAGAAGGGCTTTTAATTAACTGCCCAGGTAATTGTTCTCCGCGATCGCGGTCAAACCCACGCGATCGCATAGAGTATCTCTCCAGCCGACCCCACGCGCCCAAAAACTTCCTTACACGATCGCACCCTTTCACATGCGATCGCACTAACCTCACTCCCCTTCTCCACGATGGCAGACTAACCCTCGCGATCGCACAGAACAAATTTTGATAGCCCAAAATTAACTCTCTGCGATCGCGCTACTTCACCCGCGATCGCAGTGAAGAGATTACTGTTGTGCAAAAACCAGAAAACCAGTTATGTGTTCAAGCTTAAATGAGTCCGTTAATCACCCGAAATCAATCCCGAGCCCCTTGGGACCCCAACCAAATATACTAACATGTCAAGTATGATCATTCAAACATATTTGCACTCTTAAAACATCAAAACTAACATCAAAACACCAACTTTATATCGGATTCAAGCCTAAGAACTTTGAAAATTCTAAATTCCACCAATGATGCTGAAACTATCCAAATCAACTCCGTTTGACCTGAAATTTTGCAGACAAGTCCAAAATGAAATTACGAACATGTTACAACTGTCGGAATTCCATTCCGACCCCAATAGCCTATTTTCCACTGCCGACCGAAAATCGCCAAAAACTAACTTTCGCCAATTCAAGCCTAATTCTACACTGGACCTCATAAAATTATTCCGGACACACTCCTAATTCCCAAATCACCTAACGAAGCTATTCGAGTTAATAAATTCACATTCCGGAGTCGTTTACCCATAAGTCAACTCTTAGTTGACTTTTTCTCATTTTAAGGCTATTTTTAATGACTAAGTGGCTGAATTCTCATTTTACCATTCCGATTTCAAGCCTATCAACTCTAACACATCAATAATGGAATAACCAATCTATGACAGGTCAAATGTAGTAATTATAATGCAGGTTCTACGTAACAACGGACCGGGTCGTTATACGAAAATAATAACCTACTAACCCCAGGAAAATCCTGATCTCAGTTACCGAAGTGGGACATGGCCAACTCTGAACTGCCTCAATATTCTTGGGATCCACCTTAATACCCTCTACTGATACCATATGGCCCAACAATGCCACAAACGCTAGCCAAAACTCTTACTTGGAGAACTTAGTATATAGCTTCTATTCTTGCAATGTTTGAAGCACCACTTTCAAATGCTGCTCGTGCTCCCCCAGGCTACGTGAGTAAATCAAGATGTCGTGAATGAGGACAATAAAAAAGGACTCAATATAAGGCCTGAACACCCAGTTCATCAAATCCATAAACGCCGTTGGGGCACTAGTCAAGTCGAAGGACATCACTAGAAACTCATAATGACCATATCCGGTACGGAAGGCACTCTTCGGAACATCTGAGTCCTGAATCATCAACTGATGGTACCCCGATCTCAAGTCGATCTTAGAAAACACCCTAGCACCCTGCAACTGGTCAAACAAATCATCGATACGCGACAACGGGTACTTGTTGTTGATGGTAACTTTGTTCAAATGGCAGTAATAAATGCACATCCACATAGTTCCATCTTTCTTCTTCAAAAATAACACTGGTGCACCCAGGGTTATACACTCGGTCTGACAAACCCCTTTGCTAATAACTCCTCAAGCTGCTCCTTCAACTCTTTCGGAGCTATACGGTACGGTGGGATAGATATAGGATGGGTACCTGGAGCCAAATCAATATAGAAATCAATATCACCTTCTGGCGGCATGCTTGGAAGGGTATAAGGAAACACATCTGCGAACTCTCGGACTACTGGCACTGAATCAATCGTCAGAGATTATGCGGTGGTGTCCCGAACATAAGCTAGGTAAGCCAGACAACCCTTCTGGACCATATGTCGAGCCTTTAGAAAAGAGATGACCCGACTAGATGTACTAATAGAGGAACCCCTCCACTCCAATCTCGGTAACTCTGGCATCATGAAAGTAATAGTTTTGGCATGGAAATCAAGGATGGCGTGATACGGAGATAACCAGCCCATGCCCAGGATGACCTCAAAGTTGATCATATCAAGTAGTAGAAGGTCCAGTCTAGTCTCGTAACCACAGAATGTAAACCATGCACAATCGGTAGATCCGATCCACAACCATAAAATCTCCCACAAGAGTGGACACATAAACATGAGTACCCAAGGACTCACGAGGAATATCCAAGAAATGAGCAAATAGGGATGACACATATGAATAGGTAGACCCTGGATCAAATAATACCGAAGCATACCTACCGCATACCGAAATAATACTTGTGATCACGGCATCTGAGACCACTACATTTTGTCTGGCCAGGAAAGCATAGAATCTAGCTGGAGCGCCGGCTGGTTGGCCTCCGCCTGGCTGAACACTAGTTGGTTGGCCTCCCCTTGCCGAGCCTCCACCTCTAGGACGCCCCCTACCAGCCTGTCCTCTACCTCTGGCCGGTCGGGTTGCTAGTGCTGTAATCATGGGCTGATGACTATGCGATACTTCCTTGCCCCGAATTTGGGACAAAATCTCTTTATGTGACCCAGATCCCCACACTCATAACAACCCTTCGGTGCCATAGACTGTTGCATCGAAGTCTGACCCTGATGGCCTAAATACCCACTGGAAGGACCCTGGATGGCTGGTGGGCGGTATGAACTCTCTGGGATAGCACTGAAATAGGCACCAGAAGGACCATGATGAACTGGTGGGCGATAAGAACTCTCTGGAATATCACTGAAATAGGTTCGCGTTGAAGCGCCCCGAGGAGGTGGTGGTGCTGGATATGTGGGCCTGTTAGGCTGACCTCCCAAACTGACATCTGCCCTTAGCTGGGGCACCTCTAAACTCTCAAGAGAATAGGGTCCTCTTGTCCTACTGCATCTTCTCTCTACCCCTCTGGCGGTAGCCCTCAATCCTCCGAGCAATCTCTACCACTAGCTGATAATCAGTACCCATCTCAATTTCTCTGGTCGTGCTAGCCCAAATACCATGGTGAAACCCTACAACAAATCTCCGCACTCTCTCTGCGCCTGTAGGAAGTATCATAAGTGCATGGCGAGACAACTCAAAAAATCTCGCCTCATAATCGGTCACAGACATCTGACTTTGCTCGAGATGCTTGAACTGGCACCGCAACTCTTCCCTCTAGGAGGGTGGAATATACCTATCCAAGAAAAGCTGTGTAAACTGGTCCTAAGTCATGGGAGGAGAATTAGTTGGTCTGCCACGAAGATAAGACTTCCACCATCTACGGGCCCTGCCCTCCAACTGGAAGGTACTAAAATCCACCCTGTGCGACTCCAATATTCTCATGTTGTGCAGTCTGTCCCTACACCTGTCAATAAAGTCCTGAGGATCCTCATATATCTAACCCCCAAAGACTGGAGGGTGAATCCTAGTCAATCTGTCCAAAAGCTTCTGCAGCTCATCGGCCACAGCTTGTCTAGTATCAGGCACAGTTGATGCTACTGGATGTGCTCCGGCCATGGGGAGAGTGCTTGGAGTATGATATACAACGGTTGCATGCATTAGATTCTGAGAAGTAGGGGTTTGTAGCTCGGCCTCTAGCAACGGGGGGAGCAGCTCCTCCCAGGTCGGGAACGTCGGCTGCGCGCGTCCTCACCATATGTGAGAGAATAAAAGAAAGAACTTAGTACACCACTGATTTCACGATAGAAGGTGAATAAAGAGTATTTTCCTAACATCCTATAGACTCTCGAAGATAAGTATGGACATCTCCGCACTGATCCGCGAGACTCTATTAGACCCGCCCATAACTTGTGAGACCTACGTGAACCTAGAGCTCTGATACCATATTGTCATGACCCAATTTCATTATAGTCCATGATGGCGCCCAACACTATTGTTAGGCAAGCCAACACTAATCAACTATAGTGATGATTTATTATTCAGGTATACATTACTTCTGCTGTTTTAAGAAGAATGAATAAACATGGTGTCTAGAAAATCCACTTAAATTGAAAATTACAAAAATTAAATAGGGAATAGTCACTTAAATGATTTTTACTACGTATCTCAAGAGCATTATGGACTATTTTCCTCTTCAATATATACTGGACACTATAAAAGTGTAGTTGGATACAAATTCTTCTGGTGATATTATTTCTTCCTCTAGATAAGCTATATATACAATATTGATTATAGATGACAGATACTTCAAACGTGTAGATAAGGATGCATCCAAAACACTTCATATTCTTCAAATGGTCCTTTTAGGGTAACCAAGAAAATGAAAAAGGAAAAAGTTTTGCATATCTACCCCAAGAGTTGAAATGCCTTCTAAAAGTTGACGCTCGCTAGTCGCTATAGCTTATGGGCTTATGGCTATGGTTACACTCCCTTTAAAATACAAGAGAAATTTAAAAATAGCCACATTTACAAGTGGTTATTCAAAAATAGCCACAGGTTCAAAAGTAATCGAAATTTAGCCATTTTTTTATGTAAAGATAAATCTGAACGAAATCACTGTTCAAAATCCGAAAAATACTCCAGCATAAAATACTAGAATTCCAGTATAATATATTATACTGGAGTTCCAGCATAAGTATACTGGATTTCCAGCATAGTATACTAGAGTTCCAGTATAATATACCGGTCCAGTATAATATGCTGGAAGTTCATACACAGGTGCTCCAATCTCCTGTATATTATGCTGGAACTTTTCGCGTGTTGGAGTTCCAGCATAATATGCTAGAAGTTCATTCACAGGCGCACCGATCTCCAGTATATTATGCTGGAACTTTCCGTGTTGCAGCAAAATAATGGCTATTTTTCAATGACTTTGCAAACACTGGCTATTTTTAAATAATCAGTTTGGAAACTGGCTAACCCGTCCCAAACTAATTGGGCCCATCGGCCTTACAACAAAAGAGAAAATATATTAACAGAGTTCAGATTCAGGTCCCGCGCAATTCTCTGGAGTTGCTTTGCGGTCGCACAACTTTAGCGCTCTGACCGCGTAATCCTGAGCCCCAGCTCAACAGAGTTAGTAGCCTAAAGCAAAATTATATCAACAACAAAGATTTTGCAAGTGCACGTTTATTTTTGTCACGACCCAATTCCATTATAGGCCGCGATGGCGCCCAACATCGTTGTTAGCTAAACCAACACTGATCAACTAGTGATTCCCGTTTTAAATAAATTAATAAGTAGTGACTTTTTCCTGTTTGTTAAGAAAATCTAGAAGGTTACTATTTTAACACAAATAAGTGGAAGCAACGATTACAAATCAAAGTCATGAAAGTCAAAACCAAAGTCACAAGTACTAGTGTGTGTGGCAAGACATGGTGTCACAAGTATGTGGGCAATCTAGTAGAATATACAAAACAGATTCTAGCCTACTGTATGAAAGGAAATAGACAGAAATAAAGCATAAGAGAGACTCCAGCTGCTGCAGAACGGCTATAAAAAGTAGCTCACCAGGAAGTCTCGAGCTGGGAAATCAATCTATGCGCCGGACTGGTGGCCAGATGCACCCGCCTCAAATCCTGTATAATCAAATACAGAAGCGTAGCGTGAGTACATAAAAATATGTACCCAGTAAGTATCTAGTCTAACCTCGAAGAAGTAGTGACGAGGGATCGACTTCGACACATACTAGGGCCAACAATATAATAATGTGTGATTCTAAATAAGCACGATATACTAACAATAAACTCAGAACAAGAAATAACTGAACAGTTCTTCCATCATATTTAAGCAACCCAAAACAATTCCTTCATTTAAAACAAATGATCTATAAAACAGTAAATTTATACCAATTATAAAAAGGCTTCCAGTTCTATTATTACACACAAATTTCACCGAGGATGTTCGGCCTGATCCAAGATAAAAATGTAAATGGTGCATTTCCTAGGGTCGAACAACGCGAACCATAGATGCATCTATTAACCTGTCGAGGCGAATGACCCGTTCCCATGAGAGTAGTAGCAATAGTCACCCTGCTGGCGGAATATACTTGCGACGCGGTTACATATAAATATAATATAACTTTCCTCAATTCTTTTCAAAATAATAATTTACTTGAAATCTTTGAAATTCTTAAAATCTTCAATTTAGTTCTTATCCAATACAATCAACATATATGATCAGTTAACGACGTCCACAAAGCATGGTGTAAGCCTAAAACTACCCAGACATAACAGGAATAGCAGCTATGTGTGGACTCTCATCACTTCGTGTGTACTTAGCACCCACAAATAATCACATATTAATTAAGTTCACCTATGGGGAAATTTTCCTCTTACAAGGTTAGAAAAGAGACTTACCTCGCTTGAAGGCCTACTTTCTGGTCCAAGCTTATGCCCCAAATCCTCAATTTGGTGCCGAACAATCCAAAACTATCTAAAAAGTGTAAAGATTAATCAATATAGGCTTTAAAGTTCATATCCCAACTATTAAAGTAATTTTTCAACTCAAATTGCAAGATTCCTAAAATTTCATCCCCGGGCCACGTGCCCAGATTCTGGAAATTTTCGAAGAAAGTTGATACTCATCACCTTAGGAACATAAATATATTATTATCATTAAGTTCCATAACCATTTTCGTGGTAAAACTCCATTTTATCAAACACCTAGATTTTCCTCTAAACCCATGATTTTCACTAATTTACATGTTATAATCTACCCATAAACTATGTATTAAACTCACATTAGGTAGAAATTACTTACCTCACAAAGCTAGGTCGAAATATCCTCCTTAAGAGCCCTCAAATCGCCCAAGAGTGAAATAAATGACCCCAAAAATGCCTAAGTCCCGATTTTAAACTCACTGCCTAGCTGCCTCCTTCTTTGCGAACGCGAAAGAGGCCTCGCATTCGCAAGGCAAATGACTCAGTCCCCCTGGAGACCATTCATCGCGAACACGATCAATGTCTCTCGAACGCGGAGTCTGGATTGGCGTACCCTACGCGAACGCGAGGGTTACTTCGCAAACGCGAAGAACAAATCGGCCCCAGCCCAGCCCAGCTACTCTACGTGAACGCGAGTCGCCTCACACGAATGCGAAGGTCACTGGTCCCAGACCTTTGCGAACACGGACTAGCTATCACGAACGCATAGCACATTTTCCCCTCAACCCCAACTCCTTCTACGCGAATGTGATTGTCCCTTCGCGATCGCGAAGAAGGAAACCAAAACTGAACATTTCTGGTTTCTCACACTTTGCTCTGAGGGGTCCGAAACTCACCCGAGCCACTCGGGACCCCATCCAAAGGCACCAACAGGTCTGTAATCATAATACGGACTAGCTCGAACTCTCGAAATGCGAAAAACAACAACGAAACTAAAAATCATACCCCAAAACCAAATTGAATAAAGCTTTGAACTTCAAGTTTTCCAAATCCTCCGAATGCGTTGAATCATGCTTAGACTACTCGGAATGACACCAAATTTTGCGTGCAAGTCTTAAATGACATTACAGAACTATTCCCGGTCTCGGGATTCAATTTGGAGCTCGATAACACCAAAACCCGCTCCAAACCAAATTTAAAGAACTTCAAAGTTCTTCAAGAACCAACTTTCACAATTGGGCGCCAAAACGCTCCCGGGTCATCCAAAACCCGATCCGAACCTACGTCCAAGTCCGAAATCATCATACGAACCTATTGGAACCGTCAATTTCGATTGCGAGGTCTTTTATTCAAAATTTTGCCCGAAATCAAATATATACTTTTAAGCCAACCTTAAGGAACCAAGTGTTCTGATTTCAATCCAAACTCTTCCGAATCCCGAACCCACCATCCCCGCAAGTCATAAATCAGTAAGAGCAAGTAGGGGAAGTCTTATTTAGGGGAACGGGGTTCTAGAAAGCAAAACGACCAGTCGGGTCATTACCATTTTATCCTAATTACTCATGAAAGTAGTGTCACACGATTACAGTTTTCCATAACAATGCAGTTTTTGCTAATTAAGGACATATTCTTTGTTTTTAATTGACGGTGGATATACGGGAGAGTTTCGTGCCTCGTCTTCTTTATAGAATTTCTCTATATATATCGTATTCATGTTTATTTCAATAACGGCGGTAGTGATATCAACAAAAGATGTCGAGCTAAATATATATATTTAAAGGAAACATGCTAGGCAGGAAGTTCATTAATAATTTAGTTATGAATTCCATTGTCAAATCTCTCATAACTAATATGTTTCTTGATAATCTGTCACTAAATAGGATTAGCGAAAATTTTTGTTTGTTTGTTTGTTTCTCTACAGAATCTTTTGCATGTAGAGCTTTCAAGAAAGGCATCCTGTCCCCTGGTGGACATGTAGATTAAATCTGAGGGTATACCAACTATTTATATCATCTTTAATGTATTAATTCAAGTTGCCCCTTGGTCCTTCTGCCCTCTTCAATATTGAAGTAGGAGCTGGATATATGTAATACGAACTAGAGATCTTTTATCTTTTTGTTGGTTGGAGGAGGGAGGTTTGGGACCCTATCTCTTTAGCTTAACATATATGTGAGACAAAAAGAAGAGAACTTTCACTGTTGCTTTTCCCTAATTTTGTGGTTGCTGTGCTACTGCTAACTGTATTTGGATCATCTACGTACAATAATTCATTCTGCTGTGATTTTAATTGTTCAAAACTAAGCATGCATGTAGGTCATACCTATCACCCCCACCTTCAATATATATATATATATATATATAAGCATAGATATTGATATCGAAATGAAAAATAATAAGGAAACTTTAAGAATTCCACGTTGGGAGTTGATCTAAAAGTAATTTTTGTCCTCTTGTTAAGATGTATAGATCCATCCTGGAAAAAAAGAGTAGAAAATATTTATTTAAGGGATCGTTTGGTTTAAAACCAGGTTATCTACAACTTGGTATCGTGACATCACAATATTTCCATTTTCGTGACCTTTAAAGAAAACTTTTGCTAAAGCTTGGTTAATCGATCCTCGTTTACATTTCTTAAATCTTTATTCATAAATATTCAAAGATAAGTTCATGGTCTATATATGGACCTAGCTAGGGTCCAAGTTCTTCAACTCTTTAATAACAACAATATAATAATATATTCAAATCTTTTTTTTTTTAAAAGGCTGCAGTGATATATGTATGCACTGACTAATTTTAAATTTTGGATCTACTTCTGATTAATTGTCGTTCATTTGCATGTTGGTAATATTTGTCCGTACCGAGTATTTACACCAACTCAATAAAATTACATGATACATATCTTCAAAACATGATTATCACTAAACTATAGTTAATTAATACATATTTTGACTTGAATGTATCATTCAACTATGGTAAATTAGTTTGGATTAGCGTAAACACTCGGTGTGGTTATTTTTTATCACTCTTTTTTACACATAGGCCGGCATTTATAAGGACACCCACAACTTCTATCATCTTTAATGTGTTAAATTCAAGTTGCCATTGCACCTCTTGTCTCTTTAATGAAGACCTCATAGGAGCTGGAAATTGAATATCATGTAATCCTGTCTTTATATTTTTGTTAGTTGGCGGAATACTCCCTCCGGTCCACACCCATTAAGAAAATATAAAATTCTAGACAAAAATAGTTATTGTGATTAAATTATCCTTAATTAAATATTACATCATAATTAATGTGAGGAGTAAAAGACTTTTTAGGGATACGTACATGAGGGTAATTTTGGAAAAATAAAAAATAAATTGAATTTTTTCTTGATTATAGAAATGGACATTTATTTTGGAACAAAATAAAAAGATAAATTGGACACTTATTATGGACCGAAGGGAGTATCTCTCTAGCTTATGAGACAAAACGAAGATAACTTTTCATTGTTGTCTTTGGTTGCAGTATAAACAGTAGTCCCTTTGTTTCATTTTGTATGATACAGTTTAATTGAGCATGGAGTTTATATATATAAAAAAAAGATTATTGATATTTATGATTTAAAATAAATTATATATATTTGTGTGGTTATAAATCATCTCATTAAGAACAAAATAAAAAGTTTAAAGTAACTTATTTCTAAATATAAAAAGATAAAAATAGAAGAAGCGCATCCCATAAATTGAGACACAGGGAGAATTTAAAATTTCAGACGTACGTGCAATTATTCATTATATGATATGATTGTAAAATTTCTTCAAAACTAAACATGCAAGTAGGCCGTAGATATTAGTTCATGGCCTACCCTACCCATCAACAGTGCTAATGTTCAATCTTGGTTGTAGAATTCAGCAATGGATGCATGATAACGGATAACTGCATGTTTCTGAGTATGTTTGTATATTATTTTTTTTGTGAGTTATGGGAGATTATACGGTTTTTGAAGTAAAAATATGCTCATTACGTGTGTCTTATGTGTAGGAACGAGCTTGTGTGGAAAAGACCAAAAGGGAGAAAAATTGGTGAAAAAATAGCTAAAGAGAAAAGTCCTAGACAGTAAAGCGAGGTTAACTTCACCAGGCCAGGATCGGAGCAGAAGAAATCAGCAACTGAAAGTCCTTCTCCAACCCAAAATAGGAGAAGTTAAATTCGCCTCAACTCAACCCTGAATGATATGAATATGATAGTTAGCCACCTTGTGAAGGAGAGAAGACTTTGGAGAGGCATGAACATGCTTGGAGCAGAGAGAAGAATTCATCTTTACATTTATGATGATTGTGCTAGTTGCTTTAACTCGAGAGTCATGTTCGAGCCGTTTTATATGAGTCATATGCATTGTGTGAGGCGAGACTTTAATGTACTCTGTGTCACCCTTGCTAGTCTAGAACTCATTCTGTGTGTGAGACAAAGTGAAATGATTAAGTCTCAGCTTTCTTGGATTGACCTTTAGCATATTTGCTTAAGAATGCTAATATTATCATAGTAACCCTTTTTTAGCATGTATACTTTTTCTTTGGCAAGCCTAATCCTCGTTGTTCTTTTTCAAATCTTGTTGTATCTTTATCTTCGAAAGCACTTATGTCTCTAGAAGAGTAAGGAAAGAGATTGGATAGTTTTTGAGTGAAATCTTAGAAGAGCCAAAAGGTGTGTGTACATATTGTGAAGGTCACACGCCATAAATACTAACTTATGAAGGGCGTTGAAAAGATCTTGCAAAAAAAAATATATAAGAATATAAAAAATGAAAAAGAAATAGAGAAAAGAATTACCCCTCCAATTAACTTTGGTATTTGCCGATGATTATGTAGATGTACTTAAAGCCAATGGGCCTTTGTTATGTATGGTTTCGTAGCAATGTGTTGTGTGATCATGAAGAGGATGTGCTTAAAAGTTAAAGTGTAGTGTATTAAAATGCTTAGAAGGGTTAGTAATTATTTTCTCAAATGTATCATACCCGTTCTTAGCCTACATCACAACCTATAAAGTCCTACTTGATCCTAGACTTTACAAGCTTAGATTAATCAAGTCTTACACTACGGGCAAGTCTATGATACGAATATGGGTGGCATAAGATTTCTCTTTGTAAGAGTGAGCAAGCTCTCCCGATTTGAGAGTCCTTAAAATTACTTGAACTTATATTGAGTGTGTGGACTACTTCCTCTGTGGTTGTTCACGAGGGCACATGATTTGCAAAGTATTGATACATGCCTTGATTTTTGAGTGGGTACAAGGAATGAGTCATATTGTGGAATGCATTGGAGTCAAGTTTTGAGTCGAGGATGTTAGGAAGAGTCATACGGATATTTTAAATAGTCTTGGTATGAATTTAAAACTTGAAAAAAAATATGAAGAGTGCATATTTTAGGTTCTAATAGTAGATAAACTGTTGACATTTGGTGTGATGCTTGAGTATGTTTGGAAATGTATTTCTTTCTTATGTGCTTAATTTTAAGTTGCTCGAGGACGAACAAGAGTTTAAGTGTGAGGGGTGGTAATAAAGGATGAAAAGTGCATATGTTTGTATATTATTTCTTATGTGAGTTATGGGAGATCACATGGTTTTCGAAGTAAAAATATGCTCATTATGTGTGTCTTATGTGTTGGAACGAGCTTGCGCAGAAAAGGATCAACTAGGAGAAAAATTGGTTAAAAAATAGCTGAAGAGAAAATCTCAGACAGCGAAGCGAGGTTCACTTTGCCGGACCGAGACCAGAGCAGAAGAAATTAGCAACTGGAAGCCCTTCTCCAATCCAAAATACGAGAAGTTAAATTTTCCCCAACTTAATCCTAAATTATATAAATATGATAGTTAGCCATTTTTTGAAGGAGAGAAGACTTTGTAGAGGCAAAACACACTTGGAGCAAGAAGAAAGATTCAACTTCACATTTCTTTCCTCTTTCTTCCTATTTTTCATTGTTATCAATTCTAGTGTTGTATTTTTACATATTAGTATGGGTAGCTAATTTTTTATCTATGGTTTTAATGGAACCTTTGGAGGATGAATTCTTGTTACGTTTTTATATAATTGAGTCTTTGAATTTCTCTACTTGTTTAATTACGTGCTTATTTCAGTTGATTGAAGATCTCTCAATTGACTGTTCCTATTTATTATGTATTGCTTGGAAAATGGTACATATTTAGGTTAGTTGTTGAACAACATCACTCCTAACGTATACGAGGAATCAATACGGATCGTTTAAAGGTAAGATAAGGAATAACGAAATCTTGGTGCGATCGTAGTGAGCGCTGAAGTAGTGCCACCTTGCGTAGTTTGGACGAATACGTCTAGCAAAAGGTGATAGTTGCTCGGGAGAGAATTACAACACCTGAATTTATAATAGACGTAGTGGGAAGGATTTCGACGATTGGAAAAATCGTAACCCTAGATCTTTCCAGTCTTATCTCTAACCCTTAGTCTTGTCAGTTGATAATTAACTAGTTTTAGTATTTGTTTATTAATTAGTTTAAAATAGAAATTACAATCTTTATAGCTAGAATATTATTTGAACTTGTATTTCTTAGAAATATGGAACAGTTGTAACAAAGCCTTAGTTATCTGTGGGATTCAATTCCGGGCTCTTAGACCGGATTATATTTGCAACGATCGCGTAGTCTTTTTTATAAGGCATAGTTAGACGTGATCAATGTAGCCTTAATACCAACCGAATTAACTCATTAGTTTTTAATGAAACAAATTAAATACATATGTGGAAAATATTTCAACTAATATAATTTAAAAGTATATTGAGTTTAATACTAAGATAATTAAAGATTGAACCTATCAATAAAATATTAGATATACCTATGTTGCTAGATGATGGACACCATTAATTGTAGAGCACATAATGATCATCTCTTAAACTATCGAATTAATTCCAAGTCAGAGCCGAAATCAGTACATAAAACTAGAAATCTCAACAAAAACGACTATCTTATTTAAGTAATCTTCTTATTATTAATTCATTCTTAGTTGAAGTTTTCCTTCTTCGTTACCCGATAAACACAATCCTGATCGGATAGACGACCTTGCTTCGCTGGGTGTCAGCACCTCGGGTTCTCGTTTTGCTTGTTGTTTATCTACAAGCAGAAGGCGGTTATTACATGAAATAAATTATAAAATACTGTATAATAAATCTTTCAAGAAACAGAGAGGAAAACAAGAAAGGAATTGATACATATGCATTATGACATTATTTAGCTGTGTGTAGAATGATATGAATGCTTGGGTGGTGAACATGTGTGTGTTTCATATAATTACAAAAAGAACTTCAGATATCATAACATAAGTTCCCACCTTAGATTGTACGTACAAAATGATACATACTCCGTGTAGTTAATTCTTTTGTTGAGTGGTCGTATTGTCCAGGGCGATCTGATAGCATTCTCTAGATGTGCTCTGTTCCCCTCGTATGCTGAAAATTCCCCAAGGGGTTGGGAACTTGATTACTTGGTACAGGTTGGAAGGGATTGCCCTCATGGGGTGTATCCATGGTCGACCCATGATAGCATTGTATGTCGGTCTTGATCCATGACGTGGAAGGTGGTCTCCAGCGTCACTCCACCGGTGAGGACGGGGAGGATGATCTCGTCCGAAGTCTTGTTCAACTGCATTATTAGAACCCGTAGTGTGATGCAATACAACACTATTATTTCTTGAGTTGCAACTGCATGAGAACTCGAGGATGGATAATGCATGCTCTATTTCCGTCGTCAACCGTAATTCTTCAACATTAGTATCAAGAATGCGTAAAGTAATAAAGAGTGCATCATTGTGAGGGAAAGTCAAACCGTCGTCAATTGACTCATTGAAGATGATACTTTCTTTGAGGCCGTCGTACTGTTCGTTGGTGATCGATCTCTTGAGTTTGTGAGTGGCGGTGAACCTGATGCCATTGATGGGCGTGTCATCGCTGCCTCCAATAATCATGTTGATGTTACGGGCGGGAGACACCGACTTTGGCGGGCCTGGACGTTCTCGCCCCTTTGCTAAGGTGTTCTTACCTTTGTCACTAAGCAGTTCCTTCAGGTGCCCTTGTTGCAGCAGAGTTGCCACCTCTAGCCTCAGGGTAAGGAATTCCTCGTTCTTGTTCCCTCGGTCTTGGTGGAACTCACATAAGGCGTCTGACTTCCTCGCGTTCTGGTCGGACCTCATCTTTGATGGCAGCTTCACTTTCGAACCGAGCTTCTAGAGTGCATATACCATATTTATAAGTGACACACAGAAATTATGAGCAGATAGTGAAGGAATCATACCTCGGCCACCTCTGGGGATGTCTGATCTCAGCCTAGAGGGGCCATCTTCGCGGTGAAAGTTGGGGACGGGTGGTCTGACGTAGGGCTTATGCCGATCTCTTCCCAGCCGCTGCATTGGGAGGCCTATCCTCGTACTATTCCTTGTTCCCTCTTGGGTTCGGACTGTACTGAGATGAGTCATCGGGTTAGCCCATTGAGGTCTTTGTCGCCTGCCCTGACCTCGGCATAATAGGCGTTATAGATCTCGACCTAGGTGGCCGGTGGGTATTTCATCAGTCGGCTGATTAGCTTTCTGTTCGCCCTCGACCTTTATCTATTTAGCCCATTATGGAAGGTTTCTACTGCTCTTCCTTCGGAGATATTTGGTAAGGTCATCCTTACCCTGTTGAACCAAGATAGGAAGTCCCTTAGCCCTTCCCCTAGGGCTTGTCTAATGGCGAAGCTTTCGTTCACACTGGTTTCGGCCTTCTTGGCTACGGCATGTGCTGTTATGAACTTGTCTTCATCTCCTCGAATATTTCTATGGAGCAGGTCGGCAGTTGCAAGTAGCAAGTCAGTGCTCCCCAATGAGGGTTTTGCCAAATTTCTTTAACAAGATAGAGGACACATGTTCTTTAGTGAGGTCGTTTCCCTTTACTGTGGTGACGTAATAGGTCACATGCTCCTCGGGGTCAGTCGTCCCATCATAAATTTTGAGGTACAGGGGCATCTTAAAACTTTTCGGCATGGAATGTGGGGATGCTTCTTCACTGTATGACTGTTCTACAAACCTGCCGGCGTCTCTTTTCAGTATCAATGGGGGCACCTAGTATCTTGTCCACTCGTTCTTGGTGCTCTTTCATCTGCTCCTTGAACATCCTGTTCTCGTTCTCCATGTCCTCTGTTCTTTTCAGTATGGCGATGAGGACACCATCACATGCATTGTCAATAGTCAGATGGATATTACCTGAAGTCGGAGGGCAAGTTGGTCATCCTACCTACTCCTATGCTTGGCTATGGGGGTCTTTGGGGTTCCTGCAGTTGTGCACGGGATCTGCTTACTCATCACGCTGACCAAGGTGTCAATTAGTCACGTATCTAGGAGTTTCTTGATGGCGAGTGGTGCTCCTTCTTCCACGAACGTGGAAGTTTATTTCCCGTTGGGTTCGGTTGTGCTACAAAAGGGTGCCAGCAACTTCCTTAGCCTGAAGGATGGCGTAGGAGTCGTTTCTCTGTCTTATGTCTCGTACCCTTCGTCGATGACATTCAATAGATTGATCAGGGTGTTGTCTCCCGCCCCAACTCCTTTTCCTTGGTCAATTCTTCCCAGGTTACCTGTTATGGTGCCTTCGTATGCAAGAAAAAAAATGAATAAAAAGGATAGCCTTATAGTGTACTAGGTTAGAAAGCTATGAACGATGTAGATCTGAATGAAACCTAATCGTTTGACTATAAAATCCCCACAGACGACGTCAAACTGTGTGAACAAAAAATTAGGTCTTGGTTTTATACAATCAAATGTGTTGAAAAATAGGGTTAATCATAGCCAATATTAATGCCCAATGATAGATATGATGTTCTACAGTGAATATTTAATAAATAGCGTTGAAGAAGGCAACTATGAGTAATAATTGTGTAACAATGACCTAAAAATAAAAAGGTGAGCAATAAATGATAATAAATAACTTTCAAACAGTAGATGATACAATAATAACCCGACAAGGATGAGTTTTTCAGATGTCTTTTTGATAATGATGGATGATAATGAACAACTGTATATTCCGATCCTCCTTGGATTGGGAGAGTGGAATAAAAGAAGGAAGGCATAAAGTGAAGCTTTATTTCTATTCAATAAAGTGAGAATCTTGTACAGCGAATGTTGATGAAATTTTTAACAAAAGGTCCAATCCCCTTTCTAATCTACATATTTTCCTTTTTATAGGGGCGCATGGGCCACAAAACCCTAGATATTACAACGTAACATAAGCAAATATGTGTAGAAAATTCCCTGGGAATCGAAATTCTAAGACCAGCCACCACTTCATATCCAGAATGGAGCTCGTCCTCGTCCCTGTGCCTGCCAAGTCAGTTCGACCTCGGCACCGCTCTGTTCTTCAACCTTGACCTCGATTTTTTGAAGACACGTCACAACAGCCATAGGCTTTATTATAGTTAACTAGGTCAAATATATCAAGTGAAGTTTTTACCCATACAATAGACACCATTATTGTGGAGCACATAATGATCATCCCTGAAACTATTGAATTAATTCAAAGTCAGAGCTGAAAGCAAAAAGGGTAGCCCACTACAGAAAGTATTTTGTATTATGCAGAGCCCGAAAAAAGACAACACCCCAAGGAGAAGGGGCGATTCAACATCATCGGTGGCCTAAAGTCAAATCTTGATGAGAGACCTTTATTCTTTTTTTACTAAAATATTTTCTTCACATTTTCATTTGAAGTCTATTTCCCTAACTTCTTGAAATGCGAATACTAATACAGTAATTTTATTTGTAACTTATTCTATTAGTTCTTTTTCAATTGATCATACTACTAATCCTTTTAATATCTACTAAGATGTTGTCAAATTTAGGTAAGATTTTATCAATTTTTAATTTAGACAAATATTTTTTCACATATATAACCGTTATAGGAATATTATTCTATGAGTAATATAGGTATTTGAGAAAAAATCAAGTCTTATTATTTGATCGAGTATATTGACTAGAGTATTGTCTTCTACTTGTAATATTTTATTTAAAAAAATTAATTGAAAAATTAAGTTTAAACTATCAATATCAAGTGACTATTATGTTTTTATCGAGGTTGAGATATTTTTTAGATTCTTATCTTCTTGTGATCTCAAATATTTCTCACAAAATAGAAAATAAAAATTATTTTCATACATTTCGAATTATTCAAATCTTAATGTTAACACTAACAACAAATCAAAATTTTCTTTTCCTTTTTTTAATTATAAATTACACGTTTTACTTTAAGCTATTCGGATATTTTTTTTAAAAGAATAGTTGTAATTCATAAAACTACTACTACTAGTGAAAAATGGAGCCCTCAAAATTTTGGGTGCCTAATGCCATTGCTTTGGCTGCCACACCATTCAGTCGGTATTGCCGAGGAGTGTGACGTAGGCAATCTATCCTAACAATGAAACTGACGTTTAAAAAGAGAAATCTCAAATTTTATTACATAAAACAAATGATGAAACGTGGTATAACAAATCTTTGAAGAAATAGAGAGGAAAACAAGAAAGGAATTAGTGCACATGCAATATGACATTATTTAGGTGTGTGGGGAATTATATGATATGCTTGGGTGGTGAGCATGTGTTTGATATAATCACAAAAAGAACTTCAGATTTCAGAACAGAAGTTTCCCACCTTAGATTGTACGTACAAAATGATACATACTCCGTATAATTAATTGTTTTCTCCTTTTTTTTCCCATTTTTGTATGTATGGAAGAAGAACATAAGACAAAATCAGAAGAAAAACCCCAGAAACAGACCTCAACATGTGCAAAAAGCAGTCGATATTTTGACATATTCCTAATAATTGAATATTCATATGGATTGGATTACTTCTTTTTCAGTCACGAGATTTATTTTTCTGTTTTTTGTTTGTTGACATATAGAAACAATAAGAGTGAATCAACTAATAAAAGTAAAATGGCGGAACTAGTCTATAAGGTGCGGGTTCGACCGAACTCAATCACTTTTGCTTAAGCATTATATTTATACTAGAAAATTCATTAAATATGTATAAATATTTGATAGCGACCCCGTTAACTAAGATGAGTGCCAAATTTAGAACTCATAAACTTTAAATTATAGTTCTGTCTCTAAAGCTGACTTACCAATTTATAAAACCTTATAAATTGCTCCTCCCTCCGTCCCAATTTATATAAGCGTATCTGACTAGGCATGTAATTTAAAGAAAGAAATAAAGAATTTTAAAATTTGTGATTTAAAACAAACGATAAAAGAAATCATGTGATTATAAATCATCTCATTAAGGGTAAAATAGAAATTTTAAATTTAAATATTACTATTAAATATAAAAATATATATTTTATTTAACTGACTAAATAAAAGAGCAATACGTAAATTGGGATCCAAAAAATACTATAATAACGGCTAACGAGTATAGACCCATCTCATTGATTCTAACTATGAAATTTCCTTGTGTCCTTTATTCCTATTTGTTTTTTTTAAGATTTAAAATACAAGGACACTCAAGAATTTACAAGGAAGTATATTAGGATAGATGTAGGGGTATCAATGAATATTTAAAAACCGATTAAACATATCGAATCGTACCGTACTGAACTGATTTTTAGGTTTCTTTTAATAAAATCGTAGGTTTTTATATAAATCCATAATTGTATCAATAATTAGGATAGGTTTTTATTTAATGAAATAAACCAAAAAAAAATAGCGAACCATGCCGAATAAATTTACATGAAAAAAATATATTTATATATTAAATTCAAAATGATAAAGCATTAAATTTTTCCTTAGGCCTTGGAATTATGAAAACGATTACAAGTCAACAAGTAATTAAACTCAAAATCCTAGTTCGCAAACCTATTATATTACTCCTATTGAAACTAAATTATTTTCAACATATTCACTAGCAAGACACAAGGTATTCTAGCATTAGCAAACTATAATGTATTGAATTTTTTTCTTTCATATGATTTAAATTTATATTTTTGAATATTTAATCTTTTATAGACTTTATTCTTGAGTCTTAGCTTGCATAATATATTTCCACTCGTATGATTTATATATTCTTTGTCTTTGCTGAGTTTCTTTTACGCTGCTGTAGAATAGTTGATGGATCTATACTCTGGTCATCTTTCATGTTTTCTTAATTCATCACCCTTTAAATAGTAAAAAGGTCTAGAGAGTTTTGTTAAGTCCTATAAAAATACGTATGTTATTGAATTATACTTCTACTAGTGACTTTTAAATGATAATTAAATAATATCAAAAATTAACTGAATCATACAGATACCGAAATGATTGGCACGGTTTCTAAAAATCTAATTTGGTTACATAATAAAATAACTGAAAAATTGGTATGGTGTAAATTTTATAAAATAACTGACCAAACTGAACCATTGACACCCCATGTAGATGTCAACGACTCAATAATGTGTTATGCCTTTGTTTTTGCCCAGAATTGCGTCTCATTATTTGAAGCGATATGTTGGACTTGCACATGGCTTGTTTCTCTTTTCCATTGAAATCCAAAGTGACTAATTAAATGTGATTACCATCCATTAAAATTAGTATTCATTAATTAGGCGATTCATATTCACTAATCACTAAGTTAAGGTTACAATTCTAATCACCTTGCTTTGTAAAGCTAATTACTTAAAATAGGAGTATTTTTTACTGAAAAATGATTGAAATCCAGGATTTCACACTTGTCATATATATGTTGCTTACAACATAAGGTTTAGATTATAGTCTTGGAGAAATGAAAACCCAGTGATTGGAACAAGATACCAAAAAATAGATTGTTCTTGCAGCTGAATCATTGGAATTTTTTTTTTCATAATCTAAATATATAAAAGACCATATTCATCGAAAACAATGCAAAATAACATCAATTTGGGACAAGAAGTAAAATCTTAGCACAAACCTCTGTAACACCATACTCAAGCTTCCATACAAGCTGAGTTGTGATAATAATCGACAATAAAAAATTAACCTGGTACATTATTAAGCTCCTGTTATATGTGGGGCAAAAATTCGGTTCTAATATTGTGTTATTCTTTACAGTTTCCTTATACTCCATATGTCAATTGTTCTAACTTTGTATCCACAAAATTGCATAGCTATATTAGATTCCGATAAGACTCAATAATTGTTACATATCCACAATGGTACTGTCTTAAATGCCATGGCTAGCTAGTGAATAGTGATAGGAACAAAAGAAATGCTCATACCTTTATTAGATGAGGGAAATAAGATTCTTATCCTAAAAAGAGTGAAATTGGACAGGCACTTAGCAAAACCGGCAAATTCAATAAAGATGTTCAAATTTTGGATATCCTTTGCTAGTGAGCTATATAAGAAAATTCAAAATCTATTTTTATTTAATAACAAATACTATTTTACCTTATATATAATATAATTTTTTGACGAAAAGTAATCAATTAACCACCCTTGAGCCAACATAACTTCGCCGCCTCTGACCACTTGGTTACTTCCAACAACTGAATTACAACTAGTCTCAGAAATTTATAGTTGAAAGCATTTTTCCTTAGTTTGTAGAAAAGGTAAGTAGATGGAATAAAGAAGAAAAGGAAATAAAGGGAAATTGAAGCCAGCTCTAAAGGAAAGAGAAGTGATTGGTCAATTTCTGGCCCCAAATACTAAACCTCACTCCAGCTTGGATTTTGGAACCCAAAGGGACGAGCTGGCTAGCATTTGAAGCAGTAAAGGCAGTGTAGGGAAAAATAGGTCCCTGAACTGCTGGCACTGCCACCACTTTCATTCCCCACTTTTTTTTTTAATGACATATCCAAACTAGCTTTAGTATGTGTAATAGTCTAACCCGTTAATGATATTGTTCGCTATGTGTCTAGGCCTTTACGGGTTTAAAACGCGTCACTAGGGTCTAAGGCTTGTTAACTTATATATCCATCATCCCTCTTGTGTTTTGCCGATGTGGGACTCTGTATAAAGACTGGTGTTACATATACCCCTCTTATGGACTCAGCGTCCTTGCTGTAGTTGCCATCGGCAAGACTGATACATGAGTGGCTCTGATACCATCTATAACGGCCCAGCCCGCTAGTGATATTATTCGCTTTGGGCCTAGGCCCTCACGGGTTTAAAACGCGTCACTAAGGTGTAAGACTTGTTAATTCATATACTCATCATTCCTCTTGTATTTTACCGATGTGGGACTTTGTCTAAAGTGTGGGGTACAGGATTTATAATCTTAAATATGTCATGATATTTCTATAATTAGAAAAGCATTTCATTAAGGTAAAATATATAAGACGTTTAAGGTTAAAAGAGTTTTCAAATATGATCTAATGACATGTTCTTATAGTATAAAATTTTCAATATAAATATTGTATGCCTTGCAAATGCAGATTCGAGGAAGGTTTGTGTCACTATCATCCTCGAGGTTATGTTAAACAAAAGAAAGTGCCCCTCACAAGATGGCACACTCCCAACTCCTCCATGTTCCAAGTTAACAACTTTCCTCATACATGTTCCTCACCCCACCCCCACCCCACATGTTCCTCACCCCCTACGC